>VDFB02321064.1:0-23105 GCA_007258455.2 Sequoia sempervirens
TATGTATGTATGTATGTATGTATCTCAAGTTGTGAGTATTTGTAAAGAATAAATATAGGTATATAAAAATGTATATTTAAATATATAGTTAATAGATATAGATAATAGATACAAAGGTAGATATCTATATTTATATATAGATATATAGACATCTATGTGGATATTGTTATGATTATTATTATTATCTTTCTTTTCAATTGGGAGCTCATTGAGTGGTTAGGCTCAACATAGTGGAGAGTATGAAAAGAATTGAATGCATTATACAAAATTAAAAGTGGAAGTATAATAAAGGAATATGGAGATAAAACTTCAGTGTCTAGTTGTTAACTCTAAATTTATTACCCATTGAATATGACAAAGTGGAGAGTAAATGCAATTTTTTCTTGGAGAATAAAGAGGAGAGACTTTAGGGTTGTTGGGATTATAACAAAATAAGGAATGAATGAAGGTTGGTTTGTGGCAATAGAAGGAAGAAGAAGCTCTATTTTTTTCTAAAGAGATTTGAGTGGTGTTTGGTAAGTTAATATCTCTAAATGTTATCTTGGATTTCCTTGCAAAGGTCTAGTTATTAAACATATGTTCAATATATATTTTTTATTCAAAAGAATGATAGTCATAGGTCATTCTCTCTAAAATTTTTCTTGGGAATGCATAAAAGTGTTGTCTCTTCTCATTAAAATATATGGTTTATAGAATTATTATTCTAGGGTTTTTGTTGTATAGTTATATGAATGTTGGTTTTCTCCTTCAACTATTGTTGGCTTTTAGACCATAAGAAAGTTTGCATGCTTTATGACTCTTATCAAAGTTGTTGACCATGAAATAGGCTAAAGGATAGAGGAATTATACAACTATCTTTTGAGAACTAGGAAAATAATGTTTTAGTCTGAATTTATGACTTATCATTTGTAATTAATGTATTTATTAGTGATAAAATTATAAATGGATAAATGTATTTATATGGGTACATATGTATATAGGATCTATACATATGCACAAATATAAATACACAGATATATTGTTTATACTATTAAGATGATGCAAATGTGTATATATATGTATATATTCATATATATGTACGTATGTATATATATACATATGCATATATACTTGTATATATATATACATATATAGTTGTGTATGTGTATATATATAGATATATATATACATGTGAAAATGGATTGATTATTTTTATCTAAAATCAAAGAAAAATATGATTAATGTTGAAAGAAAAGAACAATGTTTGAGTATTGTAAGGAAGAATTATGTATGTTAATGGTTTTATGGAAAATGGATATAAGGATCATCTTCTATGGGAATATGCATATACTTGTTTATTTAAACCATTTTTTGAACTTCAATGTGAAAGTATAATTGTTGATAACCAGTTTGAGATAGAAGTGTGTGAACTTATGATACACATATCCATCATGGAATGTGTTTATTTTGATTTTTAAGTATTTAGCTAGATCAACCCAAAATCATCGCTTGCATTGATGGTTCATATTGTCTATTTGTTTACAATTTAGTTAAATGTGTCATGCTTAGCTAGATGGAATCTTGAGTTGTATGAAAAATGTTTTATATTTATACACAACACTAGTTCTTAGATGACATGATGACCTTGGTGATTCCCTTGATATGCTACCCTCGTGAAGGGTAGGGTTACTTCTTGATGGAAGGTGTGTAGGGGACCACTAGTCTGTGGTTGGAGGAAAACTAATCTAGTGATGCTCACCCCCTTGCAATTGAAGAATGATTATTTATAATTTATACCATCATTATGAAACTTGTAATATGTACTTATAAGTTGAATTATTGAATAATTATTTGTAATATGCAACATTTATTGAAAGTAGTATGTTCAAATGATGTAGTGAATTGCAAAATATGTTTAAATTTTATATTAATTTCTTAAGAGAAATTGTTTTGTATCTATTTATTGTTTATATAGAAAAAATTAAGGTATTTGTTAGAGAAATTTAGGATTTATAGAATAGACAAACTCATTTTTTATCAGATATATCCTTCTGAAAATTGCACAAAAATGGAAACATGAAAATGTGAATAAGGGCTCTAAAATTTTGTGATTTCCTACAGCTACAGGTGGTGGCCATGTCTTCCTATTAGAGTTTTATTATATTTTAAACCTAGATTTTTCATGTACTATTGTGTGTTTCCATTCCCAAGGATTATGGGAGGCCATCTCCCATCTACAATTGTTTCTTCAATCCATTAATGGTGTTTTATGTTGTGCAAGGAGGTAGGTAGGGAATTATGTTTGAATGTTAAATTTTTGAGACTTCACATGCCAAAGAGGATGAGGGGAAAAAGTACCCAAATTTTTTTTATAGGAATATTGGTATATGAGAAGTTATGAAATCCTAAAATTGGACTTGGAGGGAAATGCATGCTGGGGTTGATGGGATGTTAGACTATCAGGGGAAGTATGACGAAGATGCAAAGTCTGAAAAAGGATGGAGGGATGAAGAAGTTTGAAATTTTGAAAAATATAAAGGACTTAGGATTTTTGAAATATTTTCAAAATTTTGGGATCAAGAAAACCAAGGAGAAATATGAAGGAAAGGGAAACTCCAATAATCTAAAAAGTCAAAAAAAATAGCACATGGGCAACTTTTACGTTTCAAACTTTGGGGATTGGGGAATTAGGGAATAAAGGAAATAGGGGCCAAGGGAGGGATGGAAGATGAAGTCCAAAAATTTTCCAAACACAAAGGACATGTTTTTTTGAAATAATTTTAGACTGTGGATCAAGGATGCCAAGGAATGATATCAAGAAAGGGGAAACTCTAAAACTTCACCAAAACAAAAGAGAGAAAAAATTTAATATTTAAACTTTGAGGATTGGGGATTCTTAAAGGAGGCAAAAGAGTAAGGGAAACCCTGATAGTCTAAAAGCTTGATAATTTTACACTTATTTATTTTCTCAAGGCTTCTAGGTGGGGTTTCGAGAGCAATAAGAAAGGCATGAAAGCATAGATACCCCTAAAAATATGTCAATGCAATAAAAAAAATTAGTTGATTTTTTGGAAGGATTATAATGGGACTTATGATTGATAGGGAAGGTGTGCAAGCACAAACAACCCCGAAACTTTGAAATCCTGAAATACTCAACACTTAACCAAATTTTTGTTTTTCAAAATGGATATTTGACTAAAACATGAAAAGGGAGATCTATTACAACTCTAGATGTACAATTTTAAGAAATATGGCCCATTTAGAATCTCTCAGATCGATTATAAACTTGGTTCAATCAAAATAAAAATATAGGTCCCTTTAGAGTAAAAGAGGGGGAAAAATTAGACACAAAAAATGAGGTGCCAACATGTACCTCTCAATCAAATTCCACACTCTAAAAATACTTGTAGAACTATATCAAGGAGCACCAAATATGATAACCTACTATACCCTCATATAAGCTCATAAAAATATGCAATCCCATCAATATTTCCCACAAATTAATTTGAATTCTCACACAATCGCACCCCAAATCTTAGGCTCCTAAAGTGCTCTAACAATTACAAAACATCATTTTGTCATCCAAGTGAAAAACAGCATGATCAATACACTACAAATTCCCTCCATCACTTATTTGAAATTCAAATTTTGATTATGTATGCTTGAGATATCACATGCTAACCATTCTAGAGAAATGTTAGCTTTAGGCACCAATTTTTGACACAAACAGAAAAAATATAATGATTAAACCAATACCACCAAATATTAATTAGAGAAATCTTTATGATGTTTATAAGAATTCAAAAATTTGGTATCATATGTGAAAAATAGGCCCTATGGAAGAAAAATAGCCTCCAAGGGCTACAAGGGTGCCTAAAGGAACATGTTTGTATAATTTGTACTTCTGGTAGTGCCCAAGTGGCCTGCTAGTGGTAGGTTGGCAACAATGGCCTATAGTGGTGGCACACTAGTAGGGGTCTAGTGGTAAACCTAACTACATTTTTAATTTTTTTAATTATTTAATTTAAAAATTATGCTTTTTTTAAACATTTTTATTTAATTTTATTTTAGTATCTACATAATTGACCATACAACCACATCCATAGGGGGCAATTTTTTTGCATCAAGCCCTAGTGACTAAAACCCATCAAAATTTACATCATTTTTTATGTATTGGGCCTCTTAATCCAATGGAAAGGTCCATTTTTTTCTAGGATGTGATTTTTGTAACTTCCACCATTAAACCCTCATGGTGAACACTTAGAAAAAATCCCTATAATGAAATCTCTTTTAAACCCCACATCTACAATAATAACCATAAATTTGCAAACCCCAAACCCTAAATCTCTAACTCTTGCAACCTACCCAACACACTTTACACCTTGAAATGTATAAAATATCTCCAACATTACCATGGCTTCAATTTTGCACCAATTCTACTCAAACAAGGGTTAAAAATAATCAAATATCTCTCACCTCCCTTAGCCACAATCATGTCTCTGATACCACTTGTTAGAAAATTACTAGGTTGATCAAACCATGTCCTATACATAACCTTATGGGAGAAAATCATGCATAAAAAATTATAGAATAACTATAATACAAAGATCAAAGACATACTATAAGACTACACAAGAAATATCCTAAAAAAATCTCATGAGGAAAAAACTTAACCTCCAAAGTATCCACACTCAATATATTATTTAGTTAAATATTAAATATTATAATACACATAAAAAGTCTCCATGAATACTTCTAAAACATCAAACTCCTTCAATGCATCCTACATGTCTCCAAGCATAATTATAATCATTCAAACACACATTCTATGTCATGCTTCACATTTGCACTCTTCAAGAGAGCTCAAGATAAATGGTAGCCAACCTCAACCATTAAAAATGTGAGTGCCTTTATAAATTCAAGCTCACACAAAATCACTATGTTGTATTGGACAAACCATGTGTCTCAAGACCATGAGAGCACAAAACTATTTACCCCAAAAAATTAATTTTTGGTACTAAGATTTTCCACTGTTAAATATTCTTCCAATATGCAACCCACACATAAAATACCTAACCAATATTGCAATACAACTCTATAAATGAACCCAAATAAATATTTAATGTGGCTAAACATGTTAGGATTTATAGGTAGGACCTAGAAAAATTAAATAAATAAATTATAAGTGCATATAACATAATAAAAATGATTACACAAAAAAACCATAAAGATTTAACGTGGTTCACCCAATGTTGGCTACATCCACAAAAATAATTGTCCAATATATTTTATTATCTAGCAATATTGCAACATGGTCTACAATTGCATGTGCATTCACCTTCAATCCACAACACAACCTATTGTTGTGTGTTCCTTTAAACACCCACACCATGACTCATGACCTTTCATATTTGTAGTAAAGAAACAACCCTTTTTTGGCAGTTATAAAAGTGTTTTTCAACCAAAAACAATAAGAAATTTCTTTATTAATATTTTTTTTTGGGGGGGGGAGGGAATGTGGTTGCCAAAATCACTAAAATATTAATGTCAACATGATCAATTACCACATACCAACAAAACACACCTCCAAATATGCACCATAAATAAATATTTAGTTTACGTAATTAAAATAATTAGTTTCTTGTGCAAGTTGTACAAATCCCTTTTTCCTAACACTTATGATAGGTGAAAGGAATATGATATTTTTAGCTTGTGAACTCATCTTGGGATTTGGATGATGACTTTTAAACTAGGTATTTAGGCATTGTATTTTTGGGTAGTTTTAGCTCATGTTTCTTTAATTACCATTTAATAGTTTTGTGTATTACTTCTCCTATTTATTGGGTGTTTGAGATGGATATTTCAATAGTTTCTTTGTAGGTATTATTATGTTGTTAAAATTTCTCTAGAGTTATGTGTTTGTGATACTCTTATAACGGCATGTCCTATAGATTGTATTGTAACCTTAATTGTAGATAGTATAATTGGTTTGTGCTTTGGAGTGTGGGTTTTCTCTCTTGAAAGGTTTCTCCCTATGTATGTTGGAAATAAGATTCCATTTAATTGCAATCCTAAACATTATTTATTTCATGTATCTCCTAAGTCCTTGGAAAGTGTTCTCAAACACTAGGATTAGAGAGATTAATATTTGATGAAATAATCATGTTAATTGGCATTTTTAATTAATTCTAAATATTAGGAGCATGTGAGGGCATCTAATATGAGTTCCTAAATAATAGGGGCACAAGGGGAACCCAAATGGTAGGTGACACTCACCTTGAGTTCAGTTAACTATTTGGAGTAAGAGATAACACTTCTGAATGCATGTAAAGATCCTAGGAGTTAGGGTTTGATGTTTACATGTATGAAGTTCAGTATAGTACAGTTCAGTTCAGTTCAGATCAGTTCAACTCAGTTCAATTCAGAATCAGTTTAGTTCAGTTCAATTTAGTTATGGCTTAGTTATCTTCAGTTAATTTTAGTTGAATGCTAGTTGAATTCAGTTAACTTGGAATGCATGACTAATGACTTGAGTTGCATGACAGATAATAGGGACTGCCTTCAGTTAATATGGGATGACCATTCTTGCATGAATGGTGGAGAGAAATGTTTCAATTAACAAGAAATGACTTGGACCCAACTTGGTGCCCAAGTTGGCTTCTTGGAATTAGCTCTTTTGCATGTTAATATATTTCAGAAGGCTAAGTTAAGTGGGCCCACTCTTGGGCACCTACTTTGAGGATAAATCCTTGAAGATATTTACAAAATAAAGGTTGAGTTTGTAATTCATTTTGGGACACCTAAATGGATGAAGATGAATATTTGACATTGTTCTTCATGACATAACTTTACTTGCAAGAGATAGGCGTGCCTTTTAGGGATAGGGGTTGAGCATTGTAATTGTAATTCTTGTGGAGTTTACAAAGTTGATTAATGCCTATCTATCTCAAGAAATTTGAAGAGAGTTATTATCAGTTTTATTGTAGGTTGTGAAGAATATTTGGTGAAGGCAAAAGAAGCATTCTCAAGCAAGAATTGGATTTATTGTAATCTACTTCAGAGATTAAATAATACATTGATTCTTGGTGGAGTTTTTTCCTGAAAGGGTTTCTCCATGGTATATGCTTTTGTAATCTTTCTAATATCCTATCTAATTCTTCTACAACTTTTGTCTTCATTCTACAAATGATAAAATGAATTAATCAGATAATCAGCCACAAAGAATATGTAACAAAGGAAAGCATATTTAGATCAGAAATCTTAAAGTTTTACAAAGTACTAAGCTAAGAAAACACCTCAATTTTCAACATTTTGTATCAAAGATGAGGTTGGGTAGAGTATTGGGACACCTTTCTCTTAAAAGATTGGAGGTTTTTTGGTTGTAGTGGGAGATTTTATTATTTTTGTTATTTGCTGATTTTGGAAAAATAAGTTTTGTTACAATGAATTCTCGTTAGATATTGAAAGGTTCAATGGATCTAATTATGAGATGTGGAAATTAAAAATGGAGGATCTCCCTGAAGAGAGAGATCAGTGGTTAGTTGTTGAAAATGAGAAAAAGTCACCTACAATGATGTCAGATGAGGATTGAGCTTGTTGGACTTAAGGAACACTGAGAGGGGGGGTTGAATCAGTGTTCAACAATATTTAGATTTTATTCCAGATCTTAAACTATTTATAGCATTTCATCTAAAGTAAAGATGCAAGCACATGAAGGAAACAACCAAAAAATGATAACACCAATATTTTAATGTGAAAACCTTGTTAGGGGAAAAACCATGGTGGAGGTCAATCCACAATTTATACTTTGTTAAAAGTATGAAGAAAAAGAATGTGCATGCATTCAGGCACACTGCCTAGAGCTCACTACTCAAAAGAAAGAAGGCTCACTGCCTTACAAAAATGTTTGGATTATGAAAAAAGGTTGAATTGAGAAGATAACATCTACAAATGCCAAATTAAAGCTCCAATTAAGCACAATGATCAGATTATGTACCTTCTATCCAATTTTGCACTTTTGATCTACTCTACCTGAATTTGCTTCACAAAAATCTGTTCTTCACAGGTAAAATTTGCTCAACTACTCTTCACATACATTTGCTCTACTCTTCGCTCTCACTTACACACTTCTGCACATTCATACATCCATACATACACATAAAGTAAATGACTCAAACTCATATATATATCCACTACAAATATTTAGGTACTTCAAGTCAGCTTGCAACAAGACAAAAAAAAATTCCAATTGTTGGCTCAATTCACGTTTGATATATAATGCATAGCTAGGACCCAAAACAAAATTGCTCAAAAATAGAAACAATTAAACAATTACTCCTTATACATCTGTGACACACCACATGCACTGAGTCGGCCAACATGTGCAAATAAACAGAAAAAACATTTTACCAAATCCCATAACTCAGACACCGATTAATGTGACACCACAAAACTTGAAAATAAGATAATATAGATGCCTAACAGACTTCCTTGAGATCCACAATGCAAAATGATAATCTGGTGAAGCATATAGATCAACATACTAGCCGGATACCATGTTCTTCATTCTTACTTCTGGTAATGTACTATTCTTCATTATGCTTGCAGGTATGAAAACATTATGATCTGCAAACCAGGATAATAACTTCAGTTTCCATCAATGACAACACTAGAATCCATATTCCAACAATCTCCCCCTTTGGCATTGATGGCAACACTTAGTGAAAAATGACTAAGTGTCGGAACCAATATGATTACGCTGCCAAATTCAAAATTTCAAAACACAACTCCCCTTTAGAGTGATAAGGAATTTTTCACTGCTCTCTCTCCCCCTTTGACATCAATGACAAACATATTTATCACTCCACTCAAAAATTATCTCTCCCCAATCAAAAATTGGACAAAATTTGAGAACATACAACTGTTGTTGGAGTCAGAAAATTAACTTGTACTTATCTTTCATTTTCGGAAGAAATTTCTTCCATGCTTCCACTACAATCCCAATGATTATGATCAAGCTATTTTTTTCTGATGTTCGGTTCATAATTTGGATGAGAGATTCTGATATGGTGATTGCCTCTTCTAATTTCTCTCCTTTCCATATAGAACTTCAATTAACTGCTCCAGCCTACATTCAGTTAAGTCCTTCACTTTCCAGAAAGTGTCCACAAGGTTATTTTTGGTGAACAGAACTTTTGAGTGCTCAAACTGCAACTCATGAATCCTCTTCTTGACTACACCACCTTGATCTTGAAACATGTTGTAATCCTAAACAATTATGTTTAGTTTAGTTTCAATTTGCTCCAACTTCTCTTTGTACTTCCCAACTGCATGAGGCCAACGAAGACAATAGTTGAAGATATTGTTTGTTTTGTTTATGCATTTTCTCAACACATTCATCTGCTTCTTTAGCTTGATAAGAGATAACTTGAACTACTCCTTCAGATGTAAGATTATCTCTTCCTCTTTCCTATTGTGAGACTCAGAGACCATGGCATCCTTTATGCATTTGATCATCTCTTCAGGAAACACATTTTGAAAACTCTCCAAATCGATGTTGTTATGCACAAAGTAAGTACTCAGAGTACTTTCGATTAGGTCTTGCTCATAAGGGTCTCTCAGCAGCACTCCATTTTTCTCTTTTGATTGAATAGTGTTCTTCTCCTTTATGTTGTGTTTTCTGCTAGTACTTTGGCTATGGTACTCGGTTACTATTTGATCGCTATTTGTAACGCAAGTGATGATGTATTTTGATGTGATGGTATTTGATTATGATGTTATCATTATGGCATGCTTTAGATTAGCATTGTGAAGAATATTTGAATTAATATGGTAATAATTCTTTTGATTTAAGTATTGATGTTAGATTCGTTAGTTTTGTAACATTGTATTGGTGAAGAGGACGGGATTGCACCACTCGCTTGCGAGTGCTCTACGATTCCGCAATTTCCTCTTCACGGTGTGTTTTATTATGATATATATATATGCATGGTCGATATATGCTTTGTTTGCAGGTTTACAGGTACAGGACATTGACTCCACCTGGTTCCGCAGGTTTGAGCATATTCATTGCCCAACGGTATTCGATTGGGAGATAGTAGCTAGGATTTCCGTGTCAAGTCATCACCCTAGTCATAGCGTGTCATTGGTTTTAAGTCGGGTTTGGTTGCTTTAATGTTATTCAATTTCACCTTTGTTATTATTTAATGTCAAGTTAAAAAGGTAAATAAATGGCATTAAATATTTGAGTTGTTTATTAAATTAATCTGGTTTATTATGTTAGAAGATATTATTTAATTAGTTAATTAATTTAATTTAATTAATAAAATAATTTAATCTTGGATTAGATTTATTTTATTGATTAATTAAATTAATTGTGTTGAATTGTATTAAGTTATTCATTTTGGAATTAATAGATATTTTGTTTGAAATTGGAAAATTGAAAAAAGGTTTTAAATTTCTTTTTTCTTTGAAAATTTTCAATGAAAAAGAAAAGAAAATTGAGATATTTACTGTTTTGACTTTCAAAATTTGACTATGGTGGTTGAATAGATATTTTTTGAGATATTTTCATTTTCCCTTATTTCTTGGATTTTGATAGAGTTTTTGAGGGAGAATGAAAAATTGAAAAAGGGAGGAGGAAGAAGAGGGATTTTGGTTGTGCGTTTTGGATTTTGATTGTGGAGAAACTCTGTTGGATTGCTTGGAAGGAGCTGAAATTTGTGGAAGAATCATTGCACCATTTGGCATCCTCTCAAGCTTTTGGAAACCAAGTTCATGTTATTTAAATTAATTTTGATTTTAAGAAAAAATCATAGCTTGATATGTTGTTTGCAAAATCATTGTTTGGAAAACTCAAAAATGATTATGATGAAAAACCCATGTTAAATCTTGCTTCAAAAACTTTGAAACATTTGTTTAGAAATGATGTTCTTCAAGAAAAATTGCAATATGGTTGTAAATGTTTCATTTCTGGGATTTATTTGCTCAACTGGACTTATAGCTTTTATAAATTTGAATAAAAATATATATACATACAGTCATATATATATATATATATTGAGAAAATAAAAATATATATACATACCATATATATATTGATAAAAATAAATATATATATATATATAAAATAAAAATAAAAATTTCAGGGCTGGGGGTCGCTAGCCTCACCCACCAAGGTCACCATGGGAGGTAATCAGGAGCTGCATTACACTCCACCCGCCACGCCGGGCCATTAGTGATATAAAACACGCCTATCACCCCGCCGGGTTTCAACCGCAGCTTACACACAACGGCCAAGATGGGGTTTAGCCCGTAGTAAACACAGCCAGCCCCACTGTGGCTTCAAAGGTAATCCTCTCAAGAAATTTGCACCCTTACTTTTTTCAATTCTTGGATTTTAATAAAAATAATACATTTAATATTTAATATTATATTTGTATATAATATTAAAATATTAATATATATACCAATAAAATATATATATTTAATATTTAATATTATATTTACATAATATTAAAATATTAATATATATAAATAGAATATATATATATGCATATATATAATATGAGGACATATATTATATGTATATATATGTGCTAATATTATATATGCATATAATTTTATAGTTACATAATATTAAGCTTTAATATATACATTTAAATATATATATATATATATTAAACCTATTTTAAATAACATACGTTTTGTAGGATGTACTGAGAAATTGTTTCAAAATAATATGTCGTAATGCATTGAATTATTGGTGAAAAAAAAATTAATAGGTTTCATAGGCCACATATTTGTTTCTTTTAAAGTCATATGTTTTGAATTGTGGGGAATTAATTGATTTTAGAATGTTTTATATTTTGAAAAGAAGAAATAGATTATTTTGAAAGTAATATGTTTTGAATTGAAGAAGTAAAATGGTTTCTTGTTATTATTTAAAAGCTATTAGGAAATTAAATATTTGGTTTAATTCTCATCTCTATCCGAAAAGAGAATGCTAAACGCTTCTTTTATTAAGGCAATAAATTACTGAATGTTAATGAAGGAAGTGGATTTAGGAAATCCAAATATAGATTTAATTCCTATTTGATTACCCTTCTTGAATGTACACATCTTTTGTGTTCATTTTGGGGAATTTGCTTAGAAGGGTTGTTAAGTCTTCCATAAGGGGTTTAATTATTTGGGGTTGTTGTATTATGTTAGTCAATCTTTGTATTGCCTTGGGTAGTACATAGTTGCATCATGTTGTTCTTTTTGGTTTCCACAAACGGGAATGTTTTGTGCCTCCTTGGATTAGGAGTGGGTTATGTGATTTGTGCCTCCTTTGGAAGGAGTGGATTATGTGTTTTGTTGCCTCCAGTGTTTGGAGTGAGTTTTCATTATATGTTCCTCATAGTGTTGGAGTGGTTTAATCTAGTTGTATGGTTCATATGATTGGTTGTGTCAGTGTGAGTTAGCCTGTGTCTAGAGGTTGATGGTCTTGTATAGGATTCCTTGTTACTATCTCCTAGCACGGGGGGGTGGGCCTTCGAGTACCACTTGGTTGGGTGGAACGTGCACCTTAATCCGTTGGGTCATCTTCTTGTTCATGTGGATGAGATTTTCAGTTGGAGAGCTCGTCGGATCCAGTTTCATTTCATGTTTTATTCTTTTCAGTTAATCTTGTAATTATTACCTCTCATTTGTAATAGAGGTGGAAGATGTAATATGTAACCATGCTTTTTGGATTTACCTCATTCAGGGAATGAGAGTTGTAATCTTATTGTAAAATTATGTTATTTGAAAACATGTGGTATCTATTATGCTTTGATATAATTTATCATGTATGGAATGTATGAGCTCTTAATTCTTTAAGTAATTATATGTTATGTTTTCAATTCATGTTTCTTGTTTGGGTTTTAAAGTAATCTCAGTCTCGTAACCTTAGAGGTTGTTGGCAATGGGTAGTGAACTTGCATGTTAATTGTACTTAAACAAAACAAAAAAAACAAAAATAGTACATTTGAGTAGTTAATTGCAACTTCCTCTAGGGTTGTGTGTGGTGGGGTGTTACACTGCACTCATATGCCAACAATCTTCTACATCCCATCTTTCTCCTAAACAATCTACAGTATCTCTGCTTTGAATAAAACACCTTCTTCTTCACTTCCTTCTGCTATTACCACATCTAATTCAACTAATTTTGGCTCATCTTTGGGAGTGTAATCATTAGATTCCTCATCTAGTATATCCACAATCTCTTTCTCTTTACCTTTTCCTTTAACTTTAGGGGTTTTGTGTGTCAGAGGAGTATACTTAGCAATCTCTAGAGATTTTCTCTTCTTCCTCTCCATCTCACCAAAAGAAGATCCAACTTCAAGTGCTTTTACCGGGATAGGAATGCTAATTGCTCCAAACTTCCCTAGCAATTCCTTAAATAAATTTGCATATTCTTGCTTACAATTTCCCAAAGCATTAGAATTTTCAAAAATTTGTTTGCAAACCAGTACATCCTTTTTCCATACAACATTATTGATCTGAGGCAAGCAATTTAGAAAATACATCAGAAGACATATGACCAATGTACCAAACCTGAAGGGGTAATCTTCCTCCTTTGTCAGTTGCCCATTTTCCATCAATTGATCCTTTAGCAAACCACACAGATCAAAATCTTCATCCTCCATTATCATTTTGTGAGAAATGTAAATTATGCCTACCAAGGTTGCGCCTTCCCTGTTTCTGAAGAATATTTTGTATGAGATCCCATGCGTAATGTACCTTGTTATTGGATCTTTGATTGTCAAAATTATCAAGGCCCTATGATCTCCAATTACTCTGGTTAGGGTTTTGACCTCTTTGTTCTGAATTGACTTTTTTTTGGAATATCCCCAACATTGCACAAACTAGTTAGATTATTGATCACCTCTTTCAAAATGAGATAGGGTTTATCCAAAGTTAGAATGTCATCATTCAATCTGTTCAAGATAAACTTGATGACTTCCATGTTATCAAAATATGGAAATTCACTCCAAATGTCCAAAAAAAAAATTCACTCCTTCAAGCCATTTCAATTCATGGTCCGACAACAAATTTTTCACATCCCTAATCTTCTCGCTGATAAGTTCATCACCAAATTGACTTGTATCCTTCAAAATTCTGCTACAAAGGCTCTCCTACTATTCTCCTTCAATGCACGATGACAAACGAGGGTTCCAAATACCCTTTTATAACTTTGCACACCTAACCTTTTTGCCACATTAAATTTTTTTCCCTAGGCGTTCCGGGTACTCTGCTTTCTCATACAACAAAGGAAAAAAAATTGTGAACCTTCCACTTCATGAATTTTTGCACAAGTGACCACCGATACTCTTGTGAACCACTGGCACAACTATTGACAATTTTTTGCATTCTAGTGCCAACTCCTGACAGGGGGTTAAAGGATTTTTCTTGAAAACTCCCCCTAGGCTGATGGCCTAAGATCAATTCCTAGAGGAATTACCGAAACCTGCTTCCAGTGCAGGATTATATCCTTCTTCAGGTCCACTCTTCCTTACCCATGTTTTCTCCATCTGATCTCTTATCTCTTCCATAGTTACTTTCTCTTTTCCTTAATCATCTTTCTGTGAAATTATGCCATTGTATACCACACATCTTCTGTCCTTGTTTCTATTCCTGCAAAATTTTGTAATGTGACCAAATTTGTTGCAATTGTAACATAGAATTTCTCTGTCTAGACCATTCATTTCATTGATTTTCTTTTCATTTGCATTGATTAGCTATATGCCCAAATTTGTTGCATACATAGCATCTAATATTTCTATGAAAGTTGTTTATCATATTTTTGCATAGAATTGACTTGTGACCAAACTTATCACAATTAAGGCACTGACCTGAGAATGATGGTTTGCTTGATTTCATTTTACCTCTACACTGAGAAGTTGTATGATCAAATTTATTACAAGAAAGCAGTGGCCATTAAACTTTTGATCATTAGGTTGTCTTACTAGATACCTTCTACCTTTGTTCATTTGATTTCTTTTTCTAGAATCCTTGTGTTCAGATCTAAAGCTTTCTCCCTTCTCATATCCAAGACCTCTCTTGTCATTTGCATCCTTCTAACCTTTAGTCAGCTCATCAAGCTTAGTAGAACTGATCCTAAACTTCTTGTATTCATTTTCAATAGTAAGTTCATCTTTGAGAATAACTATCTATCTTTCAAGTTCTTGTTCATTACTTTTGGATTGTTGCAGTTAAATCTCCAACTGAATGAATTTGCTATTAACTTTGTTGCATCCTTCAGATTTTTATTTTAAGGAATGAGCTAGATTCTCCTCATTATTCTTTCTTTCCTCACTCTCCTTAGTTAGCTTCATCGCCATAGATTCCATCTCAAGCTTTAGAGTAGCATTGTCTCTAGCAAGCTTCTCACATTCTTTAGTTATTTCTTTTAGGGTATGATTTAGGTGAACATCTTCCAAGAATTTACTCTTTCTGCTTCAACTAATCACATAGTTCCTTCCTCTTTTCTCTTGACTCATTGATTTTATCCTTCAATGATTGAATGAACTTTTTAGCATCTCCAAGATTTGCTTTCAATTCCATGACTTATGCTTTAGACTGATCAAGATCATCAAGTGCCACCAAAATTTGTTGTTGAAGACCACCAAATTCCATTACATTCCAAGACCCACCTTAAGTTGTTAAACTTTTGTAGAGGAACCAATTCTCTAATACCAATTGTTGGAATCAAGGAACACTAAGAGTGGCGGTGAATCAATGTTCAAAAATAGTTAGATTTTATTCCAGATCTTAAACTATTTACAACAGTTAATCTAAAGTAAACATGCAAGCACATGAAGGAAACAATAAAAACACCATAACACCAAGCTTTTTACGTGGAAAACCTGTTAGGGGAAAAACCACGGTGGAGGTCAATCCACAATTTGTACTCTATTAAAAGTATGAAGAAAAAGAATGCACACGCATTCAGGCACATTTCCTAGAGCTCGCTGCTCAAAAGAAAGAAAGCTCACTACCTTACAAAAATGTTTGGATTACCACAAAAGGTTGAACTGAGAAGATAGCATCTACAAATGCTATATTACAGTTCCAATTAAGCACAATGATTAGATTTTAGACCTTCTATCCAATTTTGCACTTCGGCTCTGCTCTACCTTAATTAGCTTCACAAAATCTCTTCTACACAAGAAAAATTCACTCAACTACTCTTCACATACATCTGCTCTACTCTTCGCTCGCACTTACACACTTCTACACATTCATACATCCATACATACACATAAAATGAATTACTTGAACTCATATATATATATGTATATATATATATATATATATATATATATCCACTACAAAGATTTAGGTACTTCAAGTCAGCTTGTAGTAAGACAAAAAAAAATTCCAACTATCAGCTCAATTCATGTTTAATATATGATTTGCACCCACCAAAGTCAGCTAAGACATAGCTGGGACCCAAAACAAAATTTCTCGAACATAGAAAAAATTAAACATTTACTCCTTATACATCTGCGACACACCACATGCATTGAGTCAGCCAACATGTGCAAATAAACAGAAAAACCATTTTACTGGATCCCATAACTCATACACCGATTAATGCAACACCAAAAACTTGAAAATAAGATAATATAGATGCTTAAAAGAATTCCTTGAGATCCACAATGCAAAATGATAATCCGGTGAAGCATATAGATCGACATACTAACCGGATACCCTATTCTTCATTCTTACTTCTGGTATTACACTGTTCTTCACTTTGACTGTCGGTATGAACAAATTCTGATCTGCGGGCCAAAATAATGACTTGGTTTACCATCAATGACAACACTAGAAGCTGTGATTGAAAATATGCATATTAAAATGAGATAAATACTATTCAAGCACACTAATGAAACTTTAAATCAAAGGAAAACTGATTAAACAAAGTAAAGCAAACTCTCAATGCTGCAGCTCCTTTGAAGACGTCCCATTGTCCTCTATCTCCAGTATTTTTGCCAAAGCTCTCCGATTTGTATGCTAAGCTCCACAAAATGACTACTAAAGAACGAGATTTAAAGTAAATGCATAATACATTAAGAATGCAAGATCTTAAAGGTTGATAATGGAGGAATGTTGGTTGTTCACTTCAGCAGCATAACGATATAATGAAAATGATAGATGGCGATTGAGGAAAGATCGAAGATAGATTTTGACAGAATGAGGATGCTAGATGAAGATTCGATCCAAATGGCTTGTGAAAGGTTAAATTTATAGATTTTTGAAGGCAAAAGCTTAGTTGGCAAAGATCAATGGTTGAGATTCAGTCTGGTAAGATGAACGGTATAGGATTTTCGAAAGCTTGAGAGGGAGATAGAAGGTTTCCTCTTTTTCAATTTTTCTCCTTCAGATCCGAAGGAAAGTTTCTGTTTTGAAGGATGAGTTGAAATGAGATTTCATAATTAAATAAATAAACTTACTTAATTATATGTGAAGATGAGATTAGAAATTTGCATAATTAAATAAGCAATATTTAATTATGTGAGAGAGATGGATTTAGAAGGCATTAAATTAAATATTTAAAATATTTAATTTAACTATGAGATGAAGAGGAGGAATATTCCATTTTTGAATTCAAATTTTCAAATTTCGAATAACATGATAATCAAATATAAATAAATTATAGAATTTATTTAATTTAATTATGAGGAATATGGAGATGGTAATTAATTAAATAAAGTTCTTTATTTAATCAATGTAGAAGAATCATAAGAATGAACAATATAAATAAATAATTAAATTTATTTATATGTAGATGACTTTAGGAGATTAATTAAATAATTTATATTTATTTAATTAATAAGCTTGATTAACATTGACCATTTTTAGACATATACATTTTGCCTCTCTTTGAGATGATGTTCGAGATGATGATTTTTTTGTCAAGTAACATCATTTCAAAGAAGTTAAGGTATGGATAGAGGAGAATGGATAATGATATAAAGATAGGATGATGATGGAATGATGATGCCCCCTCGAGAGGATAGGCGGGTTGAACAAACACGGGTAGGCTCTCGAAATGAAATGATAAGGATAGACAAGATGAATGATGTAAGATAGGAAGTGGATGAAGGAGAGGAATGATACTTTATGTTGCAATGAAGGTGAGAAACCATGATGTTTGATATAGCACTAGGCGTTATGCACACCAAGATGGAAGGACCAAAGGTGTGTGATGTGTCTCATACTAGCTTGTCTAGCCTTGTCTAGGCATTGCTCAGAGTAGACTTAGAGCATTATTCATCCTAATGCACAAGGTATGATATGACCTTGTAGATGCGAGGGATAGTGCAAAAGCTCGCCAACAACATACATAAGATATGAATATTAGTTGGAATGATATGAATTTGATACAAATGCAAGATAAAATGATAACACACACAAGCAAGCAAGTAAGCATGCACAAATGATTCAAAAACAAACAAGGTATTGCCCCTGTCAAGTTGTAAACTGTTGATTGATTGATTGATTGATGATAATAATATTGTTGTCATTGTGGGGAGCGACATGTCCCTAGATCAACACAGATGATGATAATTGATTAATTGACTTTGATTTGGTTTATAGAAATATTAGGATCAAGACCAAAGGATGTGATTGGATGATTTGACAAGATTGATTGGCTTGATTGGTATGGATTAAGGATTGACGTGCATTTGGATATTTGCTTGGAATGAGTGAAGATGATTTGATGTATGAAATGGATTGTAATGATATGATGATTGATTTGGTTGAATGGTTGAATGGTTGGTTGAAGTTGAATTGAGAGATGATGGATGATTTTATTGCTTGGATTTTGTTGGATATCGATTTTTGGATTTTTGACATTTTATATTTTGGATTTTTGAAATGTTTTGATTTTTGGATTTTTGAAATGTTTTGATTTTTACTTGGATTTTTGAAATGTTTTGATTTTTGGATTTTTGAAATGTTTTGATTTTTGGATTTTTTGAAATGTTTTACAGTGGGTATTAAAAGGATGAAAATTTTGGAATGCTTTGTGCTAGATACCAATGACAAGGGGAAAACCAAGTCTAGGTGCAAGGAGATAGATGGGATTGATGGATGAAAGGGTGGGTGATGGGATAAGGGATAAAAGGCTCATGATAGATGGATGGATGGAATGGATAGGTCATAGTGAATGGAATGGACGTATGCATCATAGGAGAGAAAGGATGTGATTTCCAAAGACTATGTCGCATAGGAATAACATGCCCCATTCTAGGTACAATACTTAAGATTTTTCATGACAAAACTTATGGCAATAGGATAATGATAGGCTTGGTTTAGAAAGATGAGGTATGTCAAGAGATACTCAAAGCATGTTTCAACATTTTGCCCCTATATCTTCATCAAGATCAAAAGAAGAAGGGTGGATGAATGGACTCGATATAATAGGTATGGATGATGGCTAAAATGGTAGGTAGGATGGAAATTATTTGCTAGGTTTCATCATGAGTACTTATCGAGTACTTTGTTTACGGGTTTCACCAGTGGGCCGAAGGTTCTCTTTACTTTTCTTTTCTTTTTCTTTTTAATTTTGACTTTTTGACTTTTTGGATAGGAGGGACTCAAGTGTCTAGTTCTGTGAAAGGTGATAGTCCCACTAGATAGATGTCCTTGCATGGACCATGTCAAATGTCATTATGCTCATAGATGTTAGTAAGGGATGACATGAAAGGGAGATGGAGTAAGTAGATGATGGATTATGATGTGAATGATGGAGGACAATAATGGATTATGATGCAGATTATGTAGGGAAGATGATATGTATTATATGGGACTTATGAAAAAGATGAATGGGGAATTTTAGCCAAAAGCATGGACCATAGGAAGATGATGGGGGAGATATGTAGGATAATGAGTGAAGGGTGGGGAGATGGAGGTATGTGGGATTGTTGTGAAATGGAAGGGAACCATGACCAATGGTTGCACACATTGTGATAAACGTTGAAGCTTGTGATGTGGATGAGGTGTAGGAAGCAATGGAGATGTTTGATTAGGAGGTGGAGGGTGAAGTGCTTTTGGTACCCACATAGACTTAGTATTTTTATGATTTTTAGTTTGCTTGTGGGTTTTAGGAATTTGAGACTTTTGAATGGAATGAGAATGTAGGATGGAAGTGGATGGTTGGGATTTTTGTGATGTAGATGCCTCGTTTGACTTGCTTTCATTTTTCTTAGGTACCAAAACCAATTTATTTTTGGCCTTTACTTTTGGAGGTATGGGCTTATATAGCTTTTTAGATGTATTTTGCTTTGAATTTTTGTATTGATGTCCTAAGGCATGAAAACCCTTAGAATTTTTTATTTTATGGGTAGAGGCATTGAAATTATTGCTTTTGAATCCCATGGGTATGGTGGAATTGGTGGAAGCTTCATGTTTATACAATGTGTGCATTTGTTGGAATTAAGGTAAGATATTTGGGGTGTTGGTTGGAGAGGGATAAAAAGGATTGGATGTTGGAATAATGGGTGGTGGGAGAGAGTGGGGTAGTTAGATGGAGAGGACATTCAGGGGTTAGGAAGCGTGGTGGGGTGGTGGCCATGGAGTGCAGGCATTTGGAATGGTGGAGGTGGGATGGCCATGGGCTGGGGTGCAGTGTTGAAGCACTATGATGGAAAGTGACTTGGGATAGCAGATACCAACATCTTTAGGTTGTTGTCCTTGGGGTGTAGGTCCAAGGTCATAAGAGAGTGGAGGGACTTTGACATGGATAGGCTCCAAAATATCTTGTTCATGAAGGTCTAGACCTTTACTTTGGTGGTTCATGTTTTGGAGTGTGCAATGGAAAATGGGACTAGGTGTAAGTGAAACACTAGACACGAGTTCCTTATTGGATGGAGAAGATAATTCTTGTTGTTCAAAGGAGGAACATTCATGAATGAGGGTAGAAAAACCAATAGGATATGATGGAGGGCTTGCAATGGTGTCAATAATGGGTGATGGGGGATCATTAGGATCTTGATTAGCATTGTGTTCACTTAGATCCAATGTATTTGTTTGATCTTCTATGTGTGCCTGGGAGGTATATGTCTCATAAAGGGAAGTGGATGTTTGTGTATCATGGATGGGTGAGGTGGCAAGCTCTTGACCATGGAATGCATAAAGTTGGCTAAGGGGATCATCATGGTCTTCTTGATCATAAAAGGGGTCTTGATCAAAGATGGAAGATTGATCATGAACAATATTAGGTATGTTATGAATGGGATCATGGGGAGGGTGTTGATCTTTATGTGGATGAGGGGGTAATGTTTCTACATGTTTAGGATTGTGCTCTTGACATACCTCATGACTTATTGGAATGGAGGGGGAAGGGGATGACTCTTGAATTGGATCAAGGGATTGTGGATGACATGGTTGGCTTAAAGGATTTGGCATGATGTTTGATGACTCTTTTGTATGTTAGAGAATATGAGTTGGATGCCATGGCGATGTTTGATTCCTTGCTAGTAGCCCTTGGGTCACATCCTTTGTAGGTGTATGGTTGGAAGGTGTTGGCTTAGGGTTTTGGTTTTGATTGGATGATGGTAAGGGTGCATGGACTAGATTGGTGTTCCCCTTGTCAATGGTTGCATTAGAACATGAATAATTTTGATCTTGTTGCAAGGTATAACTTAAAGTCACATGTGTTTGTTGTGATGTAGCATTGAAATGCGAAGAAGGGAATGGATTAGATTGGTATGAGGTGGAAGGGTGATAATGAATGGATAAGGGATGATGTGGTGGTTGTTGGATTTGACAAGTGGAAATGAATTGATTGGCTTGAGCTAGGAGGTGTTGGATTTGAGGTGATTTGATTTGTTGAAAATCTTGGAAGAGAGTTTGAAGGCTTTGTATTGTTTGATGGTCTAGGGGTTTGGGTATTTGGTGAAGTGTTTGAAGGAGGTTTTGAAGTTGAGATGTTAGGTCTTTGTTTTCCAATGTGGGCATGGTGTCACACATGTGTGTAAGCTCTTGCACATCGATTTGTTCCTCAAAGTATGCAACATCGTTCATGTCATTATTAGAGGTGGTAGGAGAAGCCCCTTGAAGTCTGATTCTATGTTCTGGTTTTGTTTCATTATTTGAACTAGAGAAAGGGACTCCTTGAATGATGATCTCGGACTTAGGTTTTGTCTCATGATTTGGCCTAGAGGAATAGCCCCCTTGGATTATGATTTTGGGCTTGTGATTAGGATTGGGCTTGTTTATGATTATGACCATTTTGACAAGTGGTGATGGTGATGATGTGGAATGATAAGATTGGATGACTTGGTTTGATTAGGATAAAATGGATAGGATCTGGATGTGTTGGAAGAACGTGTAGAGTGACTTGTCTTTATGTGTTTGATGTTTAGCTTGATTTGGAAATGTTTAAATGAATGGTCACACATGCACACACATGAATCACACATGCAAGACACATAAGCAAGTTTGAATTTGAAATTATGAATGTGATTATTAAGCACACACTTAAAGAAGACACATCAACAAGTCCTAGAACTAGTCAAGTGGGTATGGCCAATTAGGTTTCAAACTAATTTGAACAAGGTTGACTAAGGATGATTTGAAAGAAAAATCCTGCCACACAGCCGGGAGAAAGGGGTAACCCACCCTTCACCTTCACTTCCCAAAGGTATAAAGTTCTTTGGGGCTTAGCCAAGAGTGATAAGATTTTAACTTCCAAACAAGCGTGTCTTTCGATTCACACTTCGATTGAGGTCGTCCCTAGGGGTGATGAAATCCCCTAGCAGGCCTCCTATGAAGGGTTTGACAAAAGCAAATCAAGTGAGGTGTTTGTGATCACACACGCACTTGACTCACGCTCACAATGATTAATTTCCCTTAGATTAGAAATGAAACGTGTGTAAAAAAGTTCAAACACTTGTTCTTTTTAAATCTCAAATCAAAATGTGATGGAAGACAGTGGTGAATTTTAGACCAGATTTTCAATATGTGATTGAAGACAATATTCGTTTTAAGAGCCCAAATCCAAATGTGTTTGCAAACAATGATTAATTTTATGCCCCAAATTGAAATGTTTGACAAACAAGATTAAGAGATTAAGGATGGAATGAGTGCAC
>VDFB02321065.1:0-70330 GCA_007258455.2 Sequoia sempervirens
TAGGTCTATAATTTTGTTTATGTCAGTTCTATAATTATGGATCAATTCTCACCATGGTTTTGATTTGGAATAGTGTAATTTTTTTTATGAATAGTGTTTATAACACAGTGCAAAAACTTTCTATGTTATTATTTAAATATTTATTTTCTATTGATAATAAGGATTCACATTATTTATAAATACCTTGGCGAAATTACCAACTCACAAAGACCAAGTTCATCTAGGTCAACTCCCTTTATTGGACCCACTTTATGGTCATGACAAGGATTAACAAGTAACATGAAGCATGCAAGTGATCTAGATGGTTAATTTAATGCACTATTTTGATGATTGTTTGTGCTTCAAAGAGAAATTCTTATATAGATGATCTTAGTTGTATACTCTAAGATTTTAAAAAATGCAAATGTATTTTAATGCTCAATGAATTTCTTTAAATACCAAGTGATAATGAATCATCTCACAAACATGTGCCAAGTCAACTCCTTGTAATCATGATGAAATCATTAGATTTAGCTATGAAGCCACCCAAGGTGAAACTAACTAAAGGAAAGAAAGAACAAAAATCTAGAGATGAAATAAAATCAACACTACCTTAACATTGAACTAGCACTCATCCAGGCTAGCCAAAATATAACTAGCCAAGGGGAGATGTGAGTGTTGTTTATATAGAAAAATAAGGAAAAATAATTTCAAGGGAAGTAATAACTCATAATTGGTCAAAATAGGTGAGATTTTTACCTACTTGGTAAATGCCATATTGCATGGTCACACCTACTCAAGTAAAGATGAACAAATGGTTATGAGAGGTGGAAAATAAATCCAAAAGAGGGTGTGAGACTCAAAGTTACCCAAAAATGGGTTAGTGTGACAAATGTAATTGATGGATTATGCCGTGTCCTCATATTAACCATGTTTAATATAACCTAAGTAAGCTTAATAATATATGTAGGAAACTAAATATTCCCTAATGTAAGGAAAATAAAATCCTACACGAACACCCCCCCTTAAGTGTAACTTAGATGGGTAAAAAAATATAAACATGTGAAGATGGGTCTTGACTACAAGGTTGTGTTATGTACCCATATACAAAATAATCTCTCATAAACATAGAAAAGAAGAAGAACTAGTGGGACAAAAATCATCCGCATAAGAGAAAATAAAATAAGCTTTCCCACACAAGAAAGAATCTCATGCAAGGAAAAATTCCCCTCCAAAAGAAAGAGGATTAGAGAGACTACATACCTTCCCCCTAGGCAAGTATTCAATTATCCCAACAATTGATGCTCAAAACTAGATGTAGAAGATGATCCATGGTCATTGAACAATGCTCTTCCCCTTAGGAAGAAACAAAACCAAAGGTGTATATAGAATTTCTTCTCATTCCTAAAAGGAATATGAAGGAAGAAAGTACAAACTATACCTGAAGTCTCTAAAAATTGTTCATGTGTCTCCATGTCAATGCTAAAGGATGCCACAGCCAAATCAAGAGTTCTAGGCCTCACTAATGATGGTGACAATCCATAATATAATAGAGATGAATATAGAACATGTTCCAAAGATGAGGATGTCTCCTCTAAAGATAAAGATGCCTCATCCAAATGTTACTTAAAAGTCTCCATGCTCATACCAAATTGTAATGAATGATCATGTGGAGAATGAACAAGAGGTTCTACATGTTAACATCTAAAGTATTATCAACTTTGTCAAAGAGAACACGAGTATCATGAATAATGTCTCCCAAATCTGAAATATGGGATTATACAAAACAAAACTTGTAATGTCTACCAAGTATTCATCCTAAGGAGTTGGATTGGGAAGACCAATTTGAACATCTTCCATCACTACAATGCTAATATCAAAACAAGTAGGAGGAGAAGGAATACAAGGCTCAAGAACTAGATTAGATGTGAGAATACCCAGGTCAAGTAACCAAAGTTGTCAAAATCAAAGTTCACACTAGGAGTGTGATCATCAACCAAAGGATCAAAACCACCATTAGGTGCAATTGAGATGCATGATCAACCACCCTAGTAGCAATTATCTTTATGATATATAATTCTTGAATGATAATTGAATCAAGTGTGCATTCCATAGTCTTCCTTGCTCCACCATGGGTAATCAGATAAATAAAAAGAATATTGTTTGAAAAATGAGGTACACATAAAACATCATTGAAAGTTTCATCCCTAATATCAACATATCCCTTCCCAATTACATTCATATATATATATAATTTTCCATCAAAATAGGTAAAACAAGATAACATAGGCTATGAAGAAACCATATAGTGAGAAGCTCTAAATTCCAGAAGCCAGATCTCCCCAATTATAGATTTGTTGAAGCACAAAGAGTTTTACCCTTATTTTTAGATATTTAAACATTAAAACTTGCATGACCTTTTTCCTTACTAGATCTTGAATTTTTTGAATTGGAAGAAGAAGAAGTTGATTTAGAGATTCTAGAAGATAGATCAATGTTGTTCTTCTTAAGAAGATATTTTAGCTCATTAATATCCTTTTTATAACAAGAATGTTATTCATGTCCTATCCTCTTGCAATAAGAACTGAGTAGGATTCTCCTTCTTAGATGAATTCTCTTTTAAAAAGATATTTTTTTTGTGATTGATCTGTATTTGGCTTTTTCTTTGATTTCTTTTGTTTCTTGTCAGATTGTCCTTACTCTTTCTATCCCTTAGGTCAAGACAAGCCAATAAAGCCTAATTTTGTGATGGCTTTATGAGACCTATAGAAATAAGTTTTTGTTGCTCATGCACTAACATCTTAGACAAAGATGCAAATGAAGGCATAGTGAATGTTGATCCCATAGTTAGCTCATGAGTGTGAAATCTAGAAACAAAAGATGCATATTCAAGAGCAAGTTTTTTTAGTACATTATAAAGTAGTTGAATGTCATTTTTATCAATACCACGTGCTTTAAACATTATGCTCTCAAATCATTAAACTTAATTATATAATCCTAGATGTTTCCAAAATTCTCTGGATCAAGGCTCATCAAATCAATATCAATTTGATAGCCTCTTACTTCATTTTTTGTACTATACAATATTTTTAATTTTCCCCAAGCATCATGCAAATTTGTATATGCATCAATCTAAAACATAAGATCAAGGGAAACAAGGCTACAAAGACATCCAAGAGATTGTGTATGTTCAAACTGTATCCATTTTATCTTTTCCTTATCATTTGTGGGTTCATCTACCTTTTGTTCAACATATGGAGTATACCTAAGTTGCATCAAGGAATTTCGTGCATATTGATGTCAAGTTGCATAGTTATAAGGTGTTAGCAATAGAACCTTTGAATGATTCATGTGTGAAGGAAAAGAAGAGCACAAGAAAACAAATCAAAACACACTAAGAGACCCCACCTTTTCACTCAATCAATAATCCCTCCTAACAAAATATGCTTTGGAACTTTATAAACTAATGTGTTTACAATGTTGGAGTTATTTTCCAAAGTTTTACAATATCCAAAAATGGAATCAAATACTGAAATTACAATATAATATCAAAATGAAAATCTCAAACTATCACTAATATACAATTCTTGGAAAAATATTCACTTTCAAAAATAGAATCATCTCAATATGAGGTCATAAGTGAAAGTTACTGTCATTTGAAGTTCAAAAATTGAGAATTATCCTTCAGATTTGATGAGAAAATTGATTTTTTGGAAAATAGGATCACTTTGAGTAAAAATGATCATTCCATAATGAAGAGTACAAAATTTTGCCCTAAATAATTATAAAAAATTGTGCTAGAAAACACCTATGTATGGCCAAGATATTACCTTCTAAAGATTATGAGCAAAATGCAAATTAAATTGAATGGTGAGGGGTCCAATATTTTAAAAAAGTTTGTGGTGACATTAGTACTGCATCACCACCAAAGTTGGAAGAACTTCCACCAATTTTGAAGGTACTACCAAAACTACCTATTCACCAATCAATTTAGAGCTCCACTAAAATTAGTAACTGCTAGATAAAGTAGGCCTTCACCAAAGATAGAGTGTTGCCAGATAAATTTGAATCTTTGCTAAATGTAGGGTAATAGCTAAAAATATCAGTCTCCTAAAAAAAATTCCAAATGGGTGTAGAGGCTAAGGAGGGAGACGAAGTACAACAAAAAAAGTTGAATATTTTAATAATAAAAAAATTGTTTGAAAGGTACAAGGGGGAACAACCCCAAGGATGCATGGAGGTAAAACCCTCTACATAGGCCTTACAAGCTATGGGAAACACAAGAGGAGGTGCAAGGCTTGAGTCCTCCGACTTTGATACCCTCTTTACCTCCTAGTAAAGGGGCCTATGCTTGCGTAAGTACCCTAGTACCAAATTTTTAATATTTTTTTCTTTTTAAATATATAAAAACTTTGAAATGTTTTTTGAGATAACAATGATAAGTCTTTTTTAAAAACACAATTTTTTTTTTTTGAAAAAACATGTTTCTCCATTGGTCATTTGGCCTTCGGTTGCCCTCTTGCTCACCACAAGGGCTCGACCACCTGGTGGAAGGATGCTCGCTCGAACCATCTCACGGTGGGTTCTCCCTCTTTGAATGGTTCCTCCTCTGAGGACGACCCTTCCTTGGTTGATTCTTCCAAGGAGTCTGTGTCTATCCAACCTCCTCTTTCGGCTTTCCCTTCGGTGGAACCTTTGTTGCTTTGAACTGTTGCCGTTGTGCAAGTAAAGCTTGCACAACCCTTGTTGAACACCTCTATTGGTCCTTCGATTGATCCTATCTCCTCTTCTATGCTATCGGCTCCCTTGCTACATGGTGGCTCTTTACCTGGTGTAGTTGTTGAGGATCCGCTCCTCTCGCCTCGCTTGGCAGACTTCGATTCTGAGGCTTCCTAGTCCATTTTTTTGAGAAAGAAGAAGGGACTCCCCAATTCTATTGCTACTTCGCGGCCTAGGGTTAAGGGAGTCAGATTAGTCCCCTCAAATTTTGGGGTTGTCTAATTCTTGTCTGTTGTTCGAAAATTGTTTGTCAGTTGTTTCTGTGTGAGGCCTATTGGCCTATTCTATTGGGCCCTAGTGGCTCCTATTTGTAAAGGGATTAGATTCCCTTTAATCTTTGCTTCTTTCCTAGTTCATGTCCTGGTTTCGACTAGCTTCTTTTTGGCCTTGAGGGCTTTCTGGGTAAAGGTTACAACACCTTGTAAATGTTGCTTATTTAATCAAAAACATGTTGTACTATACATAGGTGGGGTCGTATGGCTTTGCTTCCAATTTTCCTTTTGCCCCAAAATCAACTTTCTCCAAAATTGATAAATTTTATATGAAACTAGGCATTTTTGGGTCTTCTAGATGCAATATTGCAATCCGTTTTGGCTCAAAGTGCCCCAATTTTGAGGAACTTGTTGGATCTTCACATAGAATGTCTTGCTTCAACCCTTCACATATCTCACCTCTAGTGTCTAGTTTGGATGAAACAAAATGTGATTATGACTTTCTCAACGGCTTTGAACTTCATGATGAGATAATTTTTCTCTAGAAAGATTCAATATATACTTGCAATTGAAAAGAAAGAGAAAGGAGCCCCCCCTAGAAACTATAATTTCTTTCAATCTTTTTTTTTCTCTAGGTCATCATCAGATGCAAGAGAAGAGCATACTTTTCATTGTTGCTCTTGTGATGTGCATATGAACTGATCATTGTTGTTCTTGTGATGTGCATATGAAATCTTTTTTTTTCTCCAGGTCATCATTAGATGCAAGAGAAGAAACCATATGCATGAGTGTGTGTTTCAATTCAAGGAATGATTTTTCATTGTTTTAATTCTCAATTAAAAGAGGTATTTCCCTCCTTTTCATTTAAATTAATTTCTTGTATATTGTGATGTTCATATGAATTGATCATTGTTGTTCTTATGATTTGCATGTGGGCCAATCATGGTTGTATTTGTGATGTGCATATGCACCAATCACTGTTGTATTTGTGATGTGTATGATTTAATCATTGTTGTACTTATGATGTGCGTATGAGCTAGTCATGATTGTACTTGTGATGTGTATGAACTAGAAGTGATTGTACGCTTGATGTGTATGAGCTGGTCACCTTGTATGTATGTGATGTATGCTTGAGACAATAACTATGTATGTGATCTTGGGATTATGGTATGATATGGCCCTTGTGTATTTTTGTATGTATGTACACTAATTATTGGTAATGTTTAGTATGGATCCAACATTTGATGGAAAACCATTATTGTCCTATTATAATTAGACTAAGTTAATAACTTATGCTTATTATATAGTCATGGTTTAAAAGTGAGATTAAAAATCTCATACAAGAGAAGAGAATGAACTCCCTCTAATATTGGTGGGTGCACTATGAAGCGTTTAATTTTCCACAAGGGGACATGTAGGCAGGGTCATCATGAACCCTTGAGGTTTAGGCCTGGGTCTAGGGGTGACCCTAACCTTAGGAGCTTAACACTTTTGAGTGTAAGTAAATAAGTGGTAATGTTGATTTGTCGTCACCATGATGAATGAAGAACTTTTGCAATTAGTACTTCTAATTTAGATGGAAAATGCTTGATCGGTTAATTTGATGATTGAATTGAAAAACAAAAAATTAACTGTACTGACCAAGAGATGGACTTTACAATTTAATGCACAAACCAGAAGGCCCTCTCGAAAGATAATTTCTATGTAAGATGGCTGTTGTCCCAAGATTTTAGATATCGTTGCCATCAATTTCAAAGCCGATTTTCTGATTTCCTTGTAGTATTGTGCAGCAACATCTCTAGTTCCATAAAAAATTACAATAATGAGCCAGATCAATAGATGGGCTTACAAAAATTACTTGGTCTTAATCAAAAGAAAATTAGATTGGATGAATTTTTTCATACTAAATTACCACTTAGGCTTCTCTAGCAGTAGGACCTCCTTTGTGCATTACCACAGAGATACTAGTCCCTGGCTAATTAGCTTTCGTGTGGGGTATCTATTTGATACTGAGTTACTTGTTTAGTTGTGTCTGAGATTTCTAATGGGCTCTTTATTATGGCTCGTTTATGGAAGCAGAGAATTTTAATTTGGAATATGTCAGATCTTCCAATGAAATTACAAGGATACAAAGGAATAGAACTGGATGACCTATGCCAATCTGGTTTGGGGTTGACTCAGGAAATCTAATTGGAGGAGTGCAGAGTCCTTTAGTTTCTCAACTTGGACATTTTGTATTTAAGCAGGGTCACATGCTCCTTTCCCATAATCAACAGCATGGTAAAGACTGTAGATCACTCAAGACAGTTTTGGTTTTATATTTCAATTTCATTTCAGTTGGTACCCAAATTCATTCTTGGATGTACTGATCCAGATAATCTATAAAATGTTAAAATCTGGACTTAGGTTTTCATTAATATAATTTTATTTCATCTGATAATAGAGTAAAGAAAAATACTACCTATAATTTGGGGGATTATCTGGAGTTTGCAGTACAGGATGGCAGAAATGCCTCAAATAATTTCTCCAACTGAAAAATTGGTCGACTTGGCATTGAAGCTGGTTCCATATTTCTCTACATCCAGAACAACCCTATTTCCATACTTCATCTTCTCCTCGGAGGAGAGCAAGAAGAAGTGATGTGTTACATCTAACATACTGGCTATAAGAGATGCCTCAATCCCATGATTAATTACCTGCACCACTTAAAATGAAAAACTCAATCAGAAACCTCCCATTCAATTTTTGATTAAGTAAATTGAAACCCTCAATTAAGAAAAATAAGAACAAATTTCACATTCTAATGCTCTTGCAGCTGGGTAGTCAGACTACTAAAGATGACGGAGGAGTATGATATGATTTTTAATAACTTTCAGTCTTACCAAACTCCTCCTCTGGCATCCCATGTTCTTATAAGCTAATTTTGCAATACCATTAACTTTACTTCGTCATTTAGTGTGATTTGAAACTTGAACAAAACACTCTTTTTCCAAAATCCTTTCATAATCGTTCACATATACTGTAAAAACCTCGCCCACAATTATCAGTCTGCAAAGGTTACTGAAATTTTTCATTTTGTATTTTCGAAAAACCAATATTTCATCAGTAATTTCAAATGAGGATTTAGAGTGGGACTAGGCATGACCCCATCATTGGAATGCTCAAGAATGATAAGAGCATCTTGAGAGTTGATTTTCATAGGATAGGAGACAGAGTCTAGTGTAGAGATAGTAACATAAGTGTGGTATGCAAGTATGATTCATATGTTTTGCATATGGACCAAATCTGATTGTGTACATAAATGAAAAAGATTTGTATGATAATGATGCTAGTGCAATATGTATTTGTTGTCAATGCAATTACTAAGATATTTTGGGTATATGTTCCATTATAGAGGAGGTTTTTGCAACCAAACAAAAGGGGATTTGTTGCTGTTAATGTTGGTGAGGCCATATTGTCCTCGGAAAAGAGTTTAATTTGGCAAATGCTGGCTGGAAACATATAGTCTATTGATAATCACAAGAGCTTTGGCTTGAATGATAAAAATTGCTGATATGGTAGAGTAGGTGATTGGTTCCTTTAATGTTATTAAAATTTGAGACTCTTTGTCTCATTGGTTGGCTAGATTTACAAGGTATGAAGAAGAAGAAATCATCCAACTATTTTAACAAATGTTAAGTGTATTAGTATCATCAAAACACATTTATAAATTTTGGTAGAGGTAATATAAGTTCCTCAACATGCCTCCATTTGGATATTGGAGGAAGAGAGGTGTTTGAGGTCTAAAAGAGGTAGTGATGTGCTAATTTAATAGTTAAGTAAATTTTTGACTATAGGGAGGGTGTTCAAGATAATTCGACATCCAACATCTACATGTGTTAGTGTGATGTCTTTAATTTAAAGAGTGAAACATGTGTTAGTAGTTTGTTAAAGTAGGATTCTAATAGGTGTCAAATAAGTTAGTTTGTTGTGCTTCTTTGACGTTATATAATATAATTAACTTCAATGAATAAGAAGTCAACTTTTTTTATATGTATCTCTTTTTTCTTACCACTATTATCTCTCTAAGTTTAACATTCATAATATCAATTATAGATAAAAATAATGTGTACAAAAGTTAGACTAGTAAGCATTTATTGTTTCAAGGGCTTTTGTGATTCCTCTTGCCACTAAGTATAATTGTAGGTTCATTAGGATTGCATGTCTACTATAACCAAATGGAGGCTTAAAATTTTGCACTCGGAATGATTGAGGTGATTTTTCGTAGGTCACTTGGATTAGGCTAGCCAACTATCATTAGAGGTGAGACTCTTTTTAACTTTTATTAAACAAGTTATCCCAATTCCCCAATTCATGTGGCCTTATAAACTTGATTATAGAGTTATTGAAATAATTATTCCCAATTAAATTTTATGTGTTTGAAATGAAAATTGTAACTTAGCAGGCATAGGCCTACAATCCACCTTTCATTTTCTCTCTTCATCTTCATGATGGATTATGTAGTGTGATATGAAACCTTGAAGATAAAAAAACACACACACATTTCAAACTAGAAGCACTCAAATTCACCATTGTGACATAAATATATATTAAGATACAAATTTATTGATGCAAATAAAATTGTGTTCAATTAATGGACCTTATGTCTTAATGTTTACAAGTTAGATTTTTTAGAATTTAATTTTATTATTATAAAATTAAAATAAAAAATAATGGGTTTTCAAATATTTTTGATTAGATAAGAAGGGAAGGGCCTGATTCCATACAAAGCTAACAATAAAGTAAAAACAACCCAACATAACAGACTGGCAAAAGAGCAGCCAGACAGAAACAACAAAGGACTAAAGAGTTAGCATACCAGAAAGACTATCAAGTATAGACACGCATGCCAGTATCAAGATTATCATCATGACACGCAGACCATTTATCATAGCCAAAAACAATATCAACAAAGATATATATATATATATTTAAAATATGTATTTAATCTTAACAGCATGTGATTTATAGGAGGTGAGGTCATTGCATACGTAACATAAGCAGAGATCCAAGTCCTGTGAAAAATAAACATTTACAGTTGTCTCTATCATGATGCGTTGTAACTTGTCTCTACCATGACTGACCACTCTGGATCTACTGATGTCATTGTAGCTTTCAATTGTTGGCACGCAACTGAGCATACCCCATCAAATCTGTAGCTTTCTAATTATATATCTGTCCTGGACATTTGTTTTATTAGGGGGATTCCCTTTATTCTATTTCAAATAGAAATTAGAAACCCCACCAACAGATGTAGGCCATCGAGATAGGCATCTATGTTGATAGAACCTATTGGCCTCTACTTGTATGGGATTCTATATCATGATAAGGAAAAAATAATTGGAAGCAAAATATTTATAATGGATGATTAGGAATGATAAAGTTTGTAAATTAATTTTATATTAAAAAATTAAATGTAAAAGGATTAGTTATTTAAGTTGTTAAATATGATGAACATACAAATTTGATGTTGCATAGATTTCATTTGTTTGGTATAGAAAATCTACTTGTTTTGTATACATCAATTATGTAGTTATGATCAATATTATTGAACAATTTTGATTTGACAGAGTGCAAACTTTTGCTATTTGATTTGTTGAAGTATTTGTTCTTTGTTGATAATAAGGACTCACAATATTTATAAATACCTTAGGAAAGTTATAAAATCATAAAGACCAAGTTCTCTTGGGTCAGTCCTTTTGATTAAACCAACTTTGTGGTTGTGACAAAGAGAAATAGACAATAGGAAACAACAAGTGATCTAGATGGTGATTATGATGTATAATTACTTTAATTTTTTTTAGTTCTTTAAAGAAATGTGTTCATATGAATGCTACTAGTTATATGTGTAGAGACCACATATTCACTTTTATTTTCTTTATACTAATTCTAGCAAATCAATTAAATAAGCCATTATTTAATTAATTACCTTCACAATTCATCACTAGTTAATCCCTCAGTCTTCTAAGATAAATCAAATAAATCAATTAATCTTACCTCTGAATTCTTCCAACTAAATCAATTTTTCAATGAATTGGTTAATTGATTATGTTAGTTAATACTCATTACCATTTTATTCTTAAATTTCACTTCATCATATGTGGACAAAATAATTTGTCCTTTAATCTTATCCCTCCAATCTATTCACATGGATTAAAATATAATTCATCAATCATCTAACATGTGCCCTTAGTCACTTCATGCTCACATATGTGCGAACATGTTTCATCATCCCACTCTTTGCTCACACATGTGTGAGCATGCTACCTTGGAAGCATCTTTTGTGTCCACCTCATCCCTCAAATTCCCATAGATGCTCTTCCACCTCATCTCCACTTGCTCAAATCTTCTTCAATCTTGTGATTTGATCAAATCATAATCATTACTCAAGAATCTTCTTCCCTCATTGTGACACTTATCACAATGCTATGAATCATGTACATCCAAATGCATCTTACCCCTCCATCCTCTCATTGCATTTCAAATTTCCATTTTCCTTTTGAGAAATCTATTTGATGGAGGCTTGTCATCCTTATTTCATCAACTATTCACATGCTATCCTTATGCTACCATTTTCATAATCAAATCATCCATTGCATCCTTATCATATTAAAATAGCAATATTATAGAAAAGAGAATCCACATCTAATCAACTATCTAGCACATCCAACTATCACAATGAAGGTATAAATTTTTGTTTACTTCTTTATTTTTTTTCATCTTATTTATTATCATAATTGTTTGCTTTATCTTGGGTGTGATATTTTGTTTGATTTTTGGGTTTGTATTTGGTGCAAAATCATTGCACATAGCTCTAGTACAGGGTCCACATCTTTAACATACTTGGTGGGACCCACATCATGAATATTTAGCATCTTCACTAGCCTAAGGGTTAGGTTATAGAGACATACCATAACCCCTACATCTTGTTAGGAGAAGGGTGTTGTGCACCTTGCGTAAAAGTGAAATAATGTAAGAATGCAAAATAAATATTTATTTGTGGTGCATCTAGATGATGTATTTAGCCACTTTAAATATTTATTTGGGTCCACTTGTTAAGTTGTATGTAACATTAGGTTAGTTATTTTATATGCAGGAAACATAGAATAATTAATTATTTAACAAAATGTAGAGAAGGGGGATTTGCTACTCATGAGTCTCTTTATTCTCAAGAGAATCCAAAGGGGTGAACTACCCTAAACTACCTTAGATTGAAAAGGTGGGAGTTCTAGAATCAGAAAGAGTATATCACAAAGGTTTTCTGGACAAACTGACAAGCTTTCGGCCAAAGGACGTTAGTGCCGAACAAGGATGACAGTGCGGCATGCTGAAGTCCAAGAGGTGCACTGGCATCTCGTGCAGACTAGAAATCGAGTTTATCATGGAAAACAACAAAGAAACTACTTAGAGCTATCTAATTACTAAGAACTCTTAAGATGCAGGAAAGTAATAGAATATAACAAAACCAAAATAAAGTAAAGTAAATGATAAAACTAAAGAGAATGGAGATAGAAAATGCTCACAACAACCCAAGTAATGAAGCCTCCAGCTAGCAGATATCTTCAATACCTACATATGTAAGATCGAGGGGAAAATGTTGGTGATGTAAAGGGGTTTGCCTCAGTGAAACCCCCATTTTGGTGGTCCCACCTCCACGGACATCCAGATAGATAAAGAAAGTGAACAAAGTGAGCAAATACGAAGTGATAAAAACAATCCCCGTTCAAGGAGAAGAACTCGTATCATGAAATAAAGATGCAATAGATAGGGGATGTGAGAAGCCCCAAGATGCTCACAAGCACAATATAAGAGAGATATCAGCTGCAAGGCTTAAGAAAGCCAAAGAGAGAGGCAAAGATAGCTACAAGAGCCAAGAGAGTTACAAAGAGTGTTGTAAGGATGTGAGAGTGCTTGAGGTTGTTGTAACAAGTGAGAGATTTGTGCAAGCAAGAGAGTAAAGAGGGAAAACAAAGTGTGTCCAAGAGAGAAAGCTCCAAAGAGACAAATGAATTGAAAGAATGGATTAAAAAGAGAGAATAAGAGGGAAAAGAAGCTTCTCGAGCCATTACAAGGTGTCTCAGGCCATTACCAATGACATTTGAATGGAGTTGACAAGTGGTAAACATGCTCAAAAATGACAATTTGAATGTTAAAATGTCATAGGATGCTAGCACAGTCTGTGGATGTTCACACAACGTGCTAGTATCCAAACACATCATGCTACAAAACAACTACAATGGGAAAAGCATGAGGTTTGACGTAAAGTTGGCGCGCGAAGGTGGCTGTTGAAAAAGGGGTCCTGAGCATCTTGTGAGGAAAAAGGTTGATGCAAGGGATAAAATGAGCCTACACAAGATGCTAAGGGAGTGGACACTAAAGTGGATAGAAGAATGTATGTGAAATTGCAAGGGGTGCAATTTTATGCCATTACATTTTTCCCCCACTTTAGTGGGCATATGAATCTACATTAATATGCACACTAAAGGAAATATACTAAAAACAAATAACATCATAATGCTAAAAGGATACTGTAGAGGAAGCAGATAACTCTTCGAACCAAGGAAGCATACCCCTAGGCTAAAGACCTACAAAACAAACACATTAGACAAGAAAAACCTGCACAAGACAAAAAAAATTAGAACGTAAAAATCCATTACATCACGGGGTTAGAACATATAAAAACATAGACACATAGACACATAACAAACTATAGGATTTGAGTTAGCAAAGTGAAAGAGACCTTGATGTAAAGGGTTGTCTCAGTACTATACGCCATCCCCAAATTAAGAAATAACACATAGAAGAATTCTTAAATGGAGAGAAGAAGGTAAGGATTGATTGCTTCAAGAGAAGAATGCACCCAAAAGTCAAGGAAGCAACCAATGTCAAAGAGAGAAAGAAGTATATACTTAGGATGAAGAAGATTCAAGTCTTCGATCTGGTATACACAATTCTAAGTAGAAAGAGATTGAAGAGAAAAGAGAATAGAATTTAAGAGGGGAATAAAAATTCCAAAAGAGATGACTCCATAGGTACTCTCTCTTGGGGAGGGTTGAACAAATGTGCCATTGATCCACAGATCTATGGAAGGTGAACAAAAATCTCTATAGGTCCTTGGAGCTACAAAGTTGAAAAAAGTGCACCGAAGGCCTGTAGATCAATGGTGGACAAATCCCATAGGATGCAAGAACTTTATAGGTCCTTGAACTTGCAAAGAGGGTGCCTCAGGTACTCTCTCCTGAGGGAAGCCTGATGTGAAAAGGCTCCATAGAGTCCGATTGGTCCTCACATGTGCTCGGTCCTACAAGGTTGATTGAAAAGCAACTTCACAGGTGCACTTGCAAAAGCAACATTTTAATCTGCAGACTAAACATGTTAGGCAAGCTTGATGCAAAGGAGCTCTACAGGTTCTTAGTCCTACAAAGCAAGAGTGATCAGAGAAGCATGTGGCTACTACAAGCTGTGTTGCAGGACAGTCACATAAAACAAAGGTCTAGTTGGGCTACCCCCAAGCTAGATGTCAAGATACAAAACAAGTCTAGTTAGGTTGCCCCCAAGCTAGACACCAATGAATTCATTCGAGATAAAATCTTTCAAAGGGGGTCCCTTGGGAACCCTTCAAATGAAAAAGGCATCCACTCAAGGGACACTTCATTTGAAAGAAATAGAGAAGAGAGGGGGTCCATTAAGGGAGACACACATCTCCATAACAAGTTATCACTTCCCCCAACATACAGGGCAGGAGAACCATGCAAGATACTTAGAACATACAGAATAGAGGTAGACCTCAATATCACTTGTCATTTGAAGAAGAGGCGGGTTCATTAGCAAACAAGGAAGTGATGGTACTAGAATCACAAAGTTGTTGTATTTTATATTTCAAGGCCTTACATTCACTAGTGGAATGGGAAGGCACTCAATGGTATGCACAAAAAGAATGTTTTGTTTTATCATACTTACGAAATTTCTTATGTGTAGGAGGAGGAAGAGTAATCAATTGGGCTTTTAGAAGCTTCAAAAAAATGCGATCTTGCTCAGACAAAGAATGAGGATAAGGAAGCAACCCTTTCTCTTGTGGAGAAAGAATCAACTGCCCACAAGAAAAAGACACAAAGATTGAAGACAATGGCAGATAAATCAATCCAAAAGAACGAGGTTGAGTAGAATTCATTTTATTCAACCATGGCTTCCATTTAGATTGTTCATTCGAGCAACCAAGCCCCAAATTATGCTTACAAGGAGAACATTCTATAGGGACCTGAATGCCTTGTTCATTACACCCACAACCTTTACAACCATAGCCATATTTAGAGACAAGATTGAAGCCAGGGCCATAATGTGTTTGCAAATCTTGAGAAGGAGGAAGATCTTCATAGAGAGCATTATTCCAACAATGGGGATCATACTCCTCTATGAGATCACCATCAACCTTCTTGTACAATATTACTAGCATTATCCAATGTAATAGTAGTGTGGTCATCTTCATTAGAAGGAGGAGGATTGGTATTAAGGACATTACAACTATTGTTCACATTATCCCACGATGCAGAGGAATAATCATCTTTGATAGTGGGTTTGGATGATGTTATCGAAAGGACTAAGTGGATCGGGTCAACTTTATATTCTCCAATGAAGGATTCTATAAATTCTAAAGAACCCCAATCATCACCAAGACATGCATTCTTTTGAGAATAGGTAGAAGGAGAAAACTTAATATTTCTCGAGCTTCAAAAGGATCTTCTTCAGGGACATCTGTCTCAAGAGTATCTTATGTAATAGGCACTACATGAGTAGACATAAACACATTGGAAGACACTGAAGGGATAAGAGTAGGCACAATTGAAACCTGACTGACAGATGTCATCTCACATAAGTACATAGCCTCAGGATTATCCCTGACTATGACTACTTGATTATTGTAAATGAACTTAATGGATTTATGCAAGGTAGATGAGACTGCACCCATAGCATGAATCCAATGTCTACCAAGAAGAAGGTTATATGGTAATTTTTTTGACATAACATATACAAGGGTGGGTACGGTAATGGTCCCAACCTCAAAGGCAAGACTATCATGCAAAGGGCTTGTTGACCGACATTATCGAACCCATGAATGACAACAAAAAAAGCATTAAGAGAAGATTAATCAATATTAATCTTAGGCAATAGATCAATGCTACACACATTGAGCATCGAACCGATGTCAATGAGAGTATGTCTAATGCCAATTTTATTAATGTTAACAATGATCATTAGAGGGTCTGCTTGCGTTTGCACATCCGAGGGAAAAGTTCTTGTGGATAGAACATGATATTCAACAAATCTTCACGAATATGAGCCATTAACGCCTTAACATTCGTCGACCTAGTAGAGGCAAGAAAGAGGATCTTCTACAAGGCTATCTGAAGCATACCTTGATAAATCAGAATAGACTGAAGCAAATCCCATAGTGAGATCTTAGCTGGAGTAACACGAAGTTGCTCGAAGAGATCGTAATCACCAGGTGCTTTAGTTGTAGGTTTAGGTGCTTGAGGAAGGCTTGGTTGAGAAGGTGGTAAATAAGTAGGTTGATCAATATTTTTTTATTCTTTCTAGTATTATAAGTATGTGCTACCACTCTATATAAGAGGGAGCCCTGGAAAGATCAGGAGAATCACTATCAAATGGAACACCATTAATAGAAAAAATCCTCTTAGGAGAAGGACTAGCCAAAGTCAAATAAATGACTGGTCTCTTAGGCCTTTTAGGGGCGGTAGAGACATAGATAATATTTATAGATTCCTTACAACTAATAGACCTGAACCATTTGAAGAAATATGCTCAACATCTATCCCTAGAGGATCTGATGCGAGAGGAGCTTCATCATTCACTAAGGTGTCGTCTCTAGAAGAGAGTGCATTGGAATGAAGAGAAGGTAGAGTAATTTTAAGAAAGGTATCAATGATTTCATCTTCTTGCAACAAGATATCCTTCAAAGCAAGAGGAATCTCATGGGAAGGATCAAAGATACAAAGTGACATGGGCAAAGCCAAGTCACTATCACATGCATGAAATGGAACATCATTAACATTTTGAATATAATTAGATACTAAAATCATAAAAGAGGATATTAAATTCATTTTGGATATAGGAAGTTAAATATGATAAATAATGAATAAACAAGTTGGCTGGTCCAAAGTAGTCTAGGGGTGGCAGAATTGAGGAAAATTGAAAATCCAGATTTTTTGATTTTTTTGATATTTTCTAGGTTCTATTAATTTGCATTTTCAGAGGTCTTCGGAGCAGAATTTGGGTTTGAAACTTGCGAAAATATTTTAGGGACTAAATTAGTCCTCTTGGAGACCTTTCCAATGGTGTAAACGGTTCTAAATTCCAAGCATCGATTAAAAAGTTATGACAGCACCAAGTTGGGGTAAATAAGTTATTAGTTTTTTAAAAATAGTTGTGATTCACATCAGGTTCACCAAAATGTAGAGAAGGGGGATTCACTACTCATGATTCTTTATTCTAAAGAGAATCCCAAGGGGTGAACTACCCTAAACTACCAAAGATTGAAAAGGCAAGAGTTCCAAAATCAGAAAGAGTATATCAAAAAGGTTTTTTGGACAAACTAATGAGCTTTTGGTCAAAGGATGTCAACATGGAACAAGGATGACAGTGCGGCGCACTAGAGTCCTAGAGGTGTGCTAGCATCTCAAATGAACCAGAAATTGAGTTTATCATAGAAAACAACAAAGCAACTACTAGCAATCTAATTACTAAGAACTCTTAAGATGCGAGAAAGTAATAGAATATAACAAAACCAAAATAAAGTAAAGTAAATGATAGAACTAAAGAGAATGGAGATGGAAAATTCTCACAATAATCCAAGTAATGAAGCCTCCAACTATTAGATATCTTCAATACTTACATACGTAAGATCGAGGGAAAAATGTTGGGGCTATATAGGGGTTTTCCTTAGTCAAATCCCCATTTTGGTGTTCCCACCTCCACAAACAACTAGATAGATAGAGAAAGTGAAAAAAGTGAGCAAATATGAAGTGATAAAAGAAATCCCCACTCAAGGAGGAGAACCCGTATCACGAAATAAAGATGCAATAGATAGGGGATGTGAGAAGTCCCAAGATGTTCACAAGCACAATATAAGAGAGATATTAGCTGCAAGGCTTAAGGAAGCCAAAGAGAGGCAAAGATAGCTACAAAATCCAAGAGAGCTGCAAAGAGTGTTGTAAGGATGTGAGAGTGCTTGAGGCTACTATAACAAGTGAGATATTTGTGTAATCAAGAGAGTAAAGAGGGAAAAGAGAGTGTGTCCAAGAGAGAAAGCTCGAAAGAGACACATGAATTGAAAGAATGGATTAAAAAGAGAGAATAGGAAGGAAAATCAGCTTCTTGAGCCATTACAAGGCATCTTGAACCGTTACCACCAACAAAAGGAGTTGACAAGTGGAAAAAATTATCAAAAATGACTATTTGAATGTTAAAATGTCATAGGATGCTAGCGCAGTGTGCAAACGTCCATGCAATGCGCTAGCGTCTAGACACATCACGCTACAAAATGACCAGAACAGGAAAAGCACAAGGTTTGATGCAAAGCTGACACGTGAACGTGGCTACTGAAAAAGGGTTCCTAAGCATCTTGAGAGGAAAAAGGATAATGCAAGGGCTAAAATGAGCCTACACAAGATGCTAAGGGAGTGGACACTAAAGTGGATACAAGAATGTATATGAAATTGCAAGGGGTGCAATTTTACACCATTACACAAAAATAGTTAATATTGTGAAAACTTAGTATCAAAAAGTAAATGAGGGGTCAATGGTTTTGTGTACTCATATTTTTGAGGCACATGGTTTTATCTTACCACTTGGTTGTATTTGTGTGAGCTCGAATCCATAAAATAAAGAACACATGTTTAGTGGTGAAGGTTGGGTGTGAGAGTGGGTCAACTGTCACTATATTGAGCTTCCTTTGTGAGTGCATATGTGAATCATTCCATGGGATGTGTCATTAAATGATTGGATAGATGGATAGTGCATTATAGGAGCTTGATGTTTCAGAAGTATTCATGAAAAATTTATAAGTGCATTACAATGTCTTATTGCTAAATAATACATAGATTGTGGATGTGTTTGGAGGTTAAAGGTTTTTTCCTCTTTGAGTTTTTTCCTTAGGTAAACATTATGTTATCTTGTGGTTTGTCTATTTGATCTTTGAATTATGGTTATTTTGTAAGCTTTCATGCATTCTTTTCTCTCATGGGGTTATGTAGGAAATGAATTGATCGTTATAAGTATGATGCATTAATTTCCTAACACATCCTTTGGTCACATTTGTTGTAACACTCTCCTTGCTTAGTGGGTGCAATATGGTATGCAATCCATCTTCTCCTAGGTCCTTTGTTTACTATGTACTTTGGATCTCCTTTTTTTACTATGTGCTTTGGATCTCTAAGAACTACGGGTGTAAAAGGAACTATATGCATGCCATAGACCTATTTATATGCCCCAAACCTTAATTTATGCCACCATTTCACTACTTTTCTCCCATTTCTTTATTTCTTATCCATATTTATTTTTTGATCCTATTTTTTACTCCTTTATCTAATTTTTTTATCTGTTTCTTATTTTTGAGAGGTTCCCTAGATAACATTTTCTTAGGAAGCCTCTCGAGGGGGCATCATACTACCATCTCATCCTCATCCTTTCTTCTAACCAATTAGGGCATGTTATTGAGAACTATATCTTATTATTTAAAATTACATTTCTCTTATTATTTTGTCATAACATCTCAAAGAGGGGGCAAAATTTGAACACCTAAAATTCACCTTCAATCAATTTTGCTAATTGGCATCATCCTACATTGAATTAATTAAATAAATTTATTTCAATAATGATTTTAATTAGTCCTCAAACATTGATTAAATAATTTTTATTATTTAATTAATGGGTATGTGCAGGATCATCATGGAAAAAATAGGCCCTTAAGAGGCAAAAAATTCAGAAAAATTAGTGTTAGGCAACTTGACGTAAAAATTTGAATAAGTTATCTATATTATTTCAAAAATATGTAAGAATAGAATATGTAGAAAATTGAATGTAGTTTCTAAACTACTAGGTTTATTTAAAAATAAATAAAATCTATTTGGTGAAAATTTGAAATTTCAATGCGATGAGTACTTAAATTTCGGGAAAAATAAGAAGTAGGTTAATCATTCGACCACCTAACCATAATAAAATGATAATATTTTTATAATATTTTATATATAAGTAGAGGACTCATGTAAAGATGTGATGCATATTTTTTTGTAATTTTTTCCAAGTAAATAATTAATTATGAATTTTTATTACAAATTTTAAAAATAAAAGCTTCATAATGTACCACCTTAACTTGGTCAAAATTCATGAAATTTATTTTTCTTTTTTAATACTATAGTATGTGAAGCATATAATGTGACGCATGTTTTGGATTCAAAAAATGTGATACCGTTTGAAAGTTATAGATGTTTTTCAATCAGCCTATCGATTCAGACTTTAGTCTTAATTCTAATAGAAAATTAATAATAATTATTTATTAAATTAAAATTAAAGAATAATTTATATTGGTGGAAAGCTGAGAATCTCCTCTAAAAACCCTTTTCGTTTCATCAATTTTGGGTAAAAAAAAGTCGTCAGCCACATACCCTACAAATACCCATAATATTGCCACTTTTTGGCCCATCATGATCCTGCACATACCCTAATCCATCTCATAATTCTCTTGATGTAAATTATATAAAATAGGACCCTTTATCTACTTAATTAATCATTTTTGTAAGGTTCAAACTAAAATATATAAATCAAAAACTTATTTATTTGAGTCCACTTTAGACATTCATCTAAAAAATCAAATAGATAACCACATTCATTTAATTTCTTAATTTGTACGTTTTTTAATCATAATTAATTATCTTTATTATTCATTTGCACAAAATAAATGTAATTAATTATCCTAATCACTAGTCACATCCTTGCTCACCTGTCGATGAAATCCTAAAATAAAATCTCACCCCCCTTCCATTCTATCATATAAAATCCTAGCTATTCACATTATCCCATTCATATTGGGATATCCATAGTTTTGTAAGAACGACATCCAGTTCTAGTCTACTCCCAACCTTAGTATCTGATATTGAGTCAAAAGGTCAGCCTTTGCCTAAAAGTTTAAGAAACAAAAAATGAGGTTGAAGTTTGTGATCCGCATATCCAAAAAGATTGAGAAAATTATATGGAACATGTGACGAGCTTCATCACACAAAAATTCATATTGGGATATCCATAGTTTTGTAAGAACGACATCCAGTTCTAGTCTACTCCCAACCTTAGTATCTGATATTGAGTCAAAAGGTCAGCCTTTGCCTAAAAGTTTAAGAAACAAAAAATGAGGTTGAAGTTTGTGATCCGCATATCCAAAAAGATTGAGAAAATTATATGGAACATGTGACGAGCTTCATCGCACAAAATAAAACAAGCAAAGACGGTTTGAATTCTATTTTTTCTCTTTTTAAAAAATTAAAAGAAGCATGAAATCCCAAAATTGACCATTGATGACATCATCAAAACCTTCAAAATAAAATCTTTAAATTTCAAAAATCTAAAGACAATGTTTGAAGCCTAATAGGCAAAAACTTTCTTCTTTTTTTCACCATATAAGAAATTAAGAAAAAATTACTAACCATAATGGCTAATATAATATACAACTTTTTTCAAAAATAATATATTAAAAAAAATTAAATGAAATACACCTATTCTAAATTCAATTTGATATTGTAATCCATATACTATCCACCTAATACATGTGCAAGGTAAAGAACACAAATAATAAACATAATTTCAATTTGAAAGAGATGAATTTCTTAATGTTTGAATACAATTCATACCCAAATGTATGAATAATTCTTTTTGCCTATCACACACACAATGGACAAGCATTCCTCAAATGTTCCTTAATTAACTTCTAATTCAAGCAAAATCTCAAATAAAGAGGGGAGTGAGGGAGATAATTTTTTAGCAATATATTATAAGCATGATGAGAAAATGAGCTCTTTTCTCCTTTTCTAATTTTCCAAAAAATCTTAAATCTATTTTTTCCCTTTTTTTAATTTCTTAGTAACAAGTGGATATTCTTAATTTAGATTTTCGAATAAGATGTTTTCCACGCAAGGGTCTTTTCCAAATGAGAAATTAACCTTAGTTAAAAATGCAAACATTAGAACATTTCCATTGAATGAAAATAAATAAATATTTTCTCAATGATTTATCGCATATAATTAGTAAATTTGGCTAAGGTGTAAATCTAAACAATATTTTAATCTACAATGGGTAAAAGTACAAACTTGTGTCACATTTTTATAAAGGAATAGATCAATACAAATAAAAAGTTTCAACTTCGACCACATAAAAGTGGTCTTTATATATTGAATTTCAAAATAATGTAAAATAATGAAATGTATAACTCTTGATGAATTTTATGCTTGTAATTTTTTAATTTTAAAAAAAATTGTTTTGATATTTTTAAAAAAATTTAAGAGAAGATTTTGAATTGTTGAAAATTTTAGGAAAAAGTGACATTGAGTTGACCTCACAAAAAAAAAAGAAAAAAAATCCCTAGCTTCTTTTTTTTCCCAAATAGATAACTTCAATATCTGGTGCATGGAAAAAAAAAATTGATGCATATTTTTCTTGTAATAACCTTTTAAAGTCAAACTTACTAGAATTTGATAGTTTCATTTGATGTCAAATTTTGTCTAATTTTTAATAATTTTAAAAAAATTAATACCCTTTCCAGGAGGATTCTCTTATCTAGTGCACCATATATTTTTCAAAATATTTTAATATGTTTTTAGTACATATATTTTTAATTGCTAATCAACCTCATTTTTTTTATTTTAAATTTCTACTTGCAATATTTTGAAAAAGAATCATATTACAACTAATCAAAATATCAAAAAAATGATATATTTGGATTGCCAACTCTAAGCTCTACAAAATGATACTTTTAGTTTTTTGAAAAAATGCATTTTGATTGAAGAAATAGTTGAAGTGAAAATTTTCAGAAAATTATGAAACATGATGAGGTGCTTTCCAACAAGGATGCCACATAGATGGTTTTTTCCAAACAATTTTCAATAAAAAAGGTTTCAACTAAAACCTTACATTTTATTTGAGGCACATTTGAAGTTTAGAAAAAAAAAAAAAAAAATTATAGTTTTAGGCAAAGGCGTTTCGCTCGAAACTATATGTACCACATATAGGCCACATGGTTTAGAGCAAAAAAATTTCTCACAAAACTATTTAGGGTGAAACTATTTCGCTTGAAATTATTTAGTTAGCCAAAAGTGTGGCACAAGTTTGTGCTTTTACCCATAATCAAATAATATATAACATGTATAGTGAAAATAGTGGCACTAAACACTGAGATAGTCCAACATATACAAATCCACATTAAAATAAAACAATATTCAAATGCGTCTAGGGCCAATCTACAATGATAATTAAATTGAATCAATTTCACATTTAAAATAGAAAGGTCATTTGTAAATACTTCTCAACAAGGAATGTGTAAACCAATAAAATACAAATAGAAATTAAATGATAAAATAAACACTTAATAAGAACACACACACATTATTGGTTTATTCACAACATGTGGATCTAGAATCAACGTTGATTCAAATGATGGTTTCATAGAAGCGCATGATACAACTCATAACTCAATCAAGTGAGATAGGGGACATACACAACCTATTTTCCCAAATCAAACCATCTCCAAACAACTATTATTGGAGGTAAAACCTATTCCTTAATGCTTAATAAAATTTTAGGCATAGCCACTCCATATAAGATAGTTGAAGCACACCATAAACTCCTAATGCAATATTATATGGATGAAATAATATTGACAAAAAATTAAATAAAAATAATTCTAAAACCATAGATCTAGAAACACAAGTGCAAAAAATGATAATAATTAATTAAAGAAATAATGTTGAACTAAATAATCATATTCAAATAATATATAATAGGCTAGTGAAAATAGTGGCACTAAGCACTGAGATAGTCCAACATATACAAATCCACATATGTATGAACCTAAAATACACAATCGATACCCCTTGATGGTCATCCACCGGGGACCTTATTAGAAAGTATTATGTAGTATTACAACATAAAAGTCCAAGCATATAGCACCATCACATATACAACCCATAATGCATAGTTTTTTGTATTATATATCGTATAAACAACAGAGATACAAAGCATTAACAAGACAACAAGTTGTTCACATTACAACAAGAACTTCATTACATACATATATGTTGTTTTTTGTTTACAGCTGGTTCAAAGAAGTCACTATGTTGTCAGATGCTACTATGCTACTGATGAGAACCACACGCTACTGGGAAGGTTGAAGATCTGCCATATACCTCAAAAAGGAACCACCATGACTGCCAAAAATGGAGAACTCTGTCATCTTATCCTGGCGAGTTTTATTAGGTGCCTGGAAATTCATTCTCCAAAGAGTGGTCCTTTCCACAATACATAGTTGGAAAGTAGATACCAATATAAAACCTCATAGATAATGCACATTGATGATAAACCAAAACATCACATAAAGTGATGGAACACATCAAATCACAACATAGTACCCAAAGTACACAATTAAAATACCTCAATGGCAATACAAGGCCTCCCCAAAAATTTTGGTGCAAAAGATCAAACATGTGCTAGTGGGCTTTCCATTTCCTATGCAAGTTTATCATTTGTTCAAGAAAGGTATTAGATAGTTCAATGGTATGTGGGACTCCTCTTCTTTGCAATGGTGTTATTGGTTAATCATCAAAGAATAGTTTAGTTGGAATAATAATTCTAAGCAATTTCTTAATTTTTTGCAATCTCTCATCCTATCCAATTTGACAATTAAATTATGCACTCCAACACCTTGTAATTTCTTCAAGGATTGTCTTGATGGTTCTCTTCTCACATTTTTCTTTCATTACCTTAAAATAAATATATCTCCTTCCCAAAATGTCTTTAATCCTTGCCTCAATATTAAATGAAAGTATAAATTTAGTCATAAATATTGGTTTGAGTTGAGTGCATAAATTTGGAAATTCAAAGTTGATTTAGATGCTCAAACTCTTACTTGAAAAATATTACATCAAAAATTGTTTATTACTAACAGATTAAAATGTTAGATTATTACATTAGAAAAATGCTTGTTTTATGATACGAATGAAATTGTAAAAAACTTATTTTGTGCTTTGATTCTTTGATAAAAAAATAATGGTATGTTGTTTTAACTTAGACCTACATGCTTTATTTGGTCATTGCTATAGTTGCAAATAAACTTTATTTGGAATGGGTTTTGAAGAATAATGTAGTTGTCAATTTAGTTAAGCATGCTATCTTTTTGTATGTATGGAGAACTAAAAGCTCAACTTTTTCTTCTAATTCTTATATTCATCCAAATATTGTAATTTTAAGAATTTACTATAAGATTTTTCAAATTGTTTTGTTATCCTTTCAATTAGAGGTAATGTTAACAAATAACAAGAGGATTTCCTACTAGCTAGAAGAGATCGATCTACAAGTCATTGAATTCCAAGTCAATCAACACATTGCTAATACAATTATTATAAAACGAATTCACCCCAAGTTGAAATTATGTATACTCCTAGAAAGTTGCAACAACTATCGTTGCTACTAAAGCTATTGTAGTTGCCAATGAAGATTACTATTACTATATAAATGTTAATAGAGTGACTTAGGTAGATGTTGGTAAAGTCAATCACAACCATAAGTTTACAAAGTTCACAAGAAGTTGACACAATGTGTTTTCTTGATGTAGAGGTTAATTGCTTGCTTACTTCTTGTTGATAATAACTATGCAAACATATTTTTTCTTTACTATCAAAATCAAATGATTATCATTTGCATACTTATTCTCATTATTTCAAGAAACATAACTTGTAGTGATAACAAGAAAGGGGAACATTTCATTCCCTAGTCATAAAATAATAGTTAACTTAGAATCAACATTTATTTCTAAATATAAAGACCAAAACTCTAAAATAAAATAAAATGTCTCTTAAATAAATAAAAATAAAATAACTCTTAAAACACTAAGGTAAAATAAAATTATAACTCTTTTGGGATGGTGAGACTGGGAACAGAGAACGAGTATACACGGGAACTTGTGGCCCGCTGCAAAGCCAAAACACAGGAATTTGTTTTCTTTTATCAAAATGCCTAGGCATGGTTCTGAAAACTTACATAGCACTGTCTTGACCATAATTATTCCCCTTTTTAAATATAAGATCTATTATTCTTGTTTTGGTATCCTGAGCAGATATAAGTTACCTTTACCTATAAGGTTTGTGCTCTGCTGATGCCTAAGAAACTCTCCATACAACATGGATCTGTACAGGGGTGGGTGAGTTTCATCAACTAGTTGTGGAGCAGGAAATATCAAAGCATCCAAAGCAGGCCCATTGGCTGTTGCAATTGAAATTCTTGTCCTCTCTGCATTCACCAATGCTCTGTGCTCTACACTTTTGTATCTCCCATTGCTCACAATCTGTTCCCAAACAAAGAAATCACATCTCTAAACCATAACTTATTAGATAACCAACTAATTTATATCTTTGTATTTTTTCAAAAGCTTGTACCTCTAAATGGTCCCCAACGTTGACAACGAAGGTGTTTGGAACTGGTTCCACTGCCACCCAATGACCCTTATGCCGCACTTGCAGACCTCCCACCTCATCTTGTAACAGTATGGTGAGACCCCCATGATCAGAATGGGGCACAAAGCCCATTGTAAGCTCTGGTTCAGGGCACTTAGGGTAAAAGTTTAGTGCACCAATCTGAAGGCCCTCTTTGAAGACAGTTTCTATGTAACTTGGTTGCAGTCCCAAGCTTTCAGATATTGCTGCCATCAATTTCAAAGCCAGTTTTCGGATGTCCTTGAAGTATTGTCCTGCAACATCTCTGTTTCCATATAGACTACAGTAATGAGCCAGTAGAACAACATAAGGGTTTACAAGAATTACTTTGTCTTAACCAAAAGAAAATTAGATTAAATGCATTTATTTCAAACTAAATTATAGCTTAGGCTCCTCTAGCGTAGGACGCCCTTGGTACATTACCTCTGAGCTAGCTTTAGGTGAACTCTAGAGCATTCGAGACAGTTTTGGTTTTATATTTCAATGTCATTTCAGTTGGTTCTTAGTTTCATTCTGGGATTTACTGATCCATATAATCTATAAAAATAACAAACTCTGGACTTCGCTTTTCATTAATACAAGTTAGATTTATCTGATAATAAGGGAGAGAAAAACACTACCTGTAATTTGGGGGATTGTCTGGCGTATGCAGTACAGGATGACAGAAATGCTTCAAATAATCTCTCCAATTGAAAAATTGGTCAACCTTGGCATTGAAGCTGGTTCCATACCTCACTGGATCCAGAACATCCCTGTTCCCATACTTCATCTTCTCCTCGGAGGAGAGCAAGAAAAACTGACGGGCTACATCTAACATACTGGCTATCAGAGATGCCTCAATCCCATGATTAATTACCTGTCCCACTTAAAAAATGGCTCAATTCGAAATTCCCCATTCAATTTATGAACAAAAATGAGATGAACAAATTTCACATTCTAATGTTCTTGCAGCATGGTGGTTAGACTACTAAAGATGACTGACTAATATGATTTTAGAAAACTGTGAAGTTGAAATTAGTCAGTCTTCCCAAACTCCCTCTTTGGCATTCTATGATTTTAGAGAGCATATTTTATAATTTTCTTAATTTTACTTCTTCATTCTGATGATGGGTTACTGAATGTGTCTTAAAAACTCATGTTCATAATCATAATTGTATTACCAAGATTTCATGGGTAATTCAGAACTTGAGGAAGATGGGAAGTGCATTACCTGGAAGAAACCCCATTCTGCGCAAGCCTCGCCAAGAGCTTGGATGGTTTGAAGTCGTTCCAGTGGGGACCCATCAAGGGCTGAGATGTCCATAATCGGTATACTCTCTCCTTGTGACATTTCAGAGGCTGATGGGCGTATGTTCTGGGGAAAGACATACTTATCAGGGATTGAATTTATAACACCTGTGTCCAACAGATCTTGGACGCCCTTCATATGGTCATGGTCATTAGCAAGATTCTTGTTTGATACAAGCGCCACGGTAGCCATAATATCAGATAAAGAAAAAAGCAATGTATTCAGAAGTTAGACTAGTAAGCTTTCACTAGTGTTTAGAGGACTTCTGTGACCTCGTCTTACTACTTGGTATAATCACAGGGTCGCTAGGATTTCATGCCTGCTATAACCGAAGGCGAGGCTTACCATAAAATGTTATTTGTAAACGAACACAACCAATCTGTAAAATCCAAAAAACTTCTCCCCTTCAGCCACCCCAATTCAAAATAAAAATAAAAATCAGTGGTCCTCTGAAAGTTAAGAGAGTTCATATCATTCCTACAATTTTACAACTCATCATATCCTTATCAGATTCTTTAATACTGTGCTTTATGCGAGGATGCATAAGAGGCTGTAATAGAAGCGCACATAATAATCCAAACCTTTTGTCGTTTTTTCTAAATGAAAGATTTTATATGATTCAAGATCGTCGTGTTGTATGAAAGAAAAATACAAGTTTTACACTAAAACCTTTTCAGCCGAAAATCAAAGACAAAGAGATGTCAGAAACCTTGCACTACCAAGAACCCATTAACTATAGTCTAAAACAGGAATATTATTCATACCCTTGTCTTTATCTCTATACTCATCTGTATCTGCATCACTCGTGAATGAGGCAGTCAATAATTTAAACGTCTGGATCTAGTAACAGCCGTGGCTTGATGCAGATATAATTGACAGCATTTTAAAGTATCAATTATTTGCACGCAACTGGCCATATTCCTTCAAATATGTAGCTTTCTAATGAAATAAACTAAAATAACAATTGCACTCAACCGATAAGTGTTGATAATGTTAAGGCAGTCAGATTATTAACCTTTGTCATGGCAGGGATATTTTAATACAGAGTACTTGATTATATTATTGAATTTTCTTTTTAAAAGTTGATGGTATCTTACAGTATTAATATTTTAAAAATAGTAAAATGAGTTATTTTTTCGCTATTTTATTGATCTATGTTGAATAAAAATAATATTTTATGGTTTTTTTTTTCATTTAATTTTAATTTATTGTTTTCAAAGATTTAATCATATAATTTTTTTTTTCAATTACAAAATTTATATAATTGTTACAATTTTCCACCATATCATATATGTTTGAAAACTATTATTCACACATCATGTAGCTACATAAGTCAAAGAAGTCAATTATTCATACACTCTTTTCTAAAGACAAAACATAATAAATGAAAGCAAGTGGAGAACCTAGCCAAAGATTCTCATTTTTTGTCATGATTTATCGATGCTAAAGTTTAGAAAAAAATATAAAAAACCTTGATGGTGAGGGAAAGTCTAGCTTGAAAGCAGATAATGATATGTCTCCTCAAGGCAACATTGTGAGTTGAGAAAATCATAGAGAAACAACAACTTTCAGTTTGAACCCTAAGCCTCACTCTCAAGAAGCAGATGTTGGTCTCAAAGTCTCCCTTATGGGAGAGGAAGAATATGAGATTATTCCAACAAAAAAATTCTTGAGGAAAATTTCATCCCTATTGGTCCTATGGAAATTAGTGGCAAAAGAATGCCCATAAATTGTCTCGAGAAAATTAGAGCCCAAGGAGCTAATAAGGCTTATGAGACCTCTAATATATTGTCAAAAACTATTGGATCCATGAGCAAAGCAAACAGTGAAAAACCTTTAAAATTCATTGTAAAAAGATAGAGAACAATGATTGAGCATGATAATCCCCTCTCTATTAAAGAGGATAGAGTTTTGGATGATAAGTCCCCAATGGAAGATAATAAGAAAAGGAATCCTTTAGAATAGGACGTTGGGGTGGGGGGGGGAGGGGGGGAATAGTAAGAAGGGTAAAGAAGAAAAAATGGTGAAGTGTTTTGACAAGTTGTATAAAAATTAGAAACAAAGTGCTTCTCCCTCTCCCTCTAAATGACCTTGCATTGTGTAAGCTACAATTTTCAGGGTTTAGAATCTATTGATAGGAGTAACTTCTTAGGTATTTTTGTGGTAAGAAGTCTAATCTAGATGTCCTATTTCTTCAAGAAGTAAATTTTGTTGATTTTCAATTAGATCATATAGTAAATTTTATTTGGAGAAATTAAATTTCCTTTCCTACTAAGCATGGTAGAGATAAAGGAGGTGCTTTCATCTTTATTATAGACTCATGGGCTATATTTGTGGTGAAGAATAGGGTTTCCACATGTAATAGGTTGGTATGGGTAAACCTAAATAAAGAGGGACTTGTATTTGGTATTTGTTCTATTTTTACATCAAATGATTACAAGGAAAGAAGTTCAATATGGAATTGAATGGCCCACTACCCCCCTAAAATTTCATGGATTGTTATTGAAGATTTCAATATGGTGGAATATAAAGAAGATAGAAAAAGGTGGTAAAGATGCCCTTTGGAAAGGAAATAAAGTGTTCTTGTAGTCCAAAATGAAAAGGATTCCCAACATTAGGGATCCACTTGAAATGAAGAAGAATAGTAGGAAAAGAATTTGGTTTACCTTTGTAAAATTTGCCCCTCATGTGCTACAAATTATTTTTTAAATAATTCACTACAACTACCAACTTAACTGGCCAAACATCTTTCATCTAAATTTGAAGTGTTAATTTCAAAAGTTCTTCAATCAGCCTAGTGATGACAAATCCACATCACCACTTATATGCTTACACTCAAAAGTACTAAGCTCCTATGACTAGGGTCATTCCTAGACCTAAACCTAAACCTTGAGGGTTCATGGTGACCCTACCTATGTATCCCCTTGTGGGAATCAAAGGCTTCATAGTTCACCCAACAATGTTAGAGGGAGTGCATTCTCTCCTCTAGTTGAGATCTTTGATCTCAAATTTAAATTAGGATTATTCATTAAATATAACTTATCAACTTAGCCAATTAAAATATAATGATAATAACTTTTCAATCAAGTTTCAGTCTCATACCAAACATTATCAATCCTTAGTGTATAAACATGCACCAATACACAAGGTTCATACATACCATAATCCAAAGATCAAATACATAATGAATGTCATGAGCATACCTCCATATACACAAGTTGGCTAGCTCATACACATCACAAGTACAACAATGACTAGAGCATACACATATCACAAGTACAATGGTGATATGCTCATATGTACATCACAAGTACAACAATGATTTTCTCATTTACACATCTCAAGTACAATAGTGTTTGGCTCATACACATATCACAATTACATTAGTGACTGGGTCCAACATACATCACAAATACACAGTGACTAGTTCCAGCACATCACAAGTACAATGGTGCCTAGCTCATATGTACATCACAAGCACCACAATAATTAGTTCCAACAAGTTGTCATAACCCAATTTTTATTGCATTTAAATTAAAATATGATAAATTGAATTATAGAGGAAATTCAATATGTTGAATGAAAAACTTGATATTTTTGAAATGTTTGAAAGAAGTTGACTGTCTTTTGACTATGAGATCTTTTGAACTATCTTATACTTTATCATGATTGAAAGTTACTAATGAGCTGTGTAAGTGCAAGTGTGTGCAAATGCAAGGAAACAGGTTGAAGGATGAGAACATGGTTGACTTAGGATCATTTAGCTAGATTGAACGATAAGCTTGATGGAATTTGGGTGCACACACCACAAAATGACATGATAGTTGCATTTAAAACTTCATATAGAAGATTATAATGACTTGATTCGAATATTCAATGTTTAAAAAAATAGGCTTGTGAAATGATATACGTGTGATTTCTTATCTAATTGGCTATTTTGATCTCATGTTTTCAAAATTTAAAAGAAAACGATAGCATGGTTAAACATATTTGTATGTAATTTAAAAGGCATGCTTGAAGGATAAGAAAACCACTTTATTTAAAAATCATTATTCGAATAAAATAAAAGTTTAATCTTTGCTTGAAAGTGACTGAATACTATACTGTTATAAAAGTAAAATAGAGATATATATATATATATATATATATATATATATATATATATATATATATATATATATATATATATATATGTACATATATAAATACATATATATATATACATACATATATATGCACACATATATATAAATATATATATTCCTTATAAAATTGAATATGGGATTGAAATTATCAAAACCATATTGTTGAATCCAAATAATATCCTAAGAAAGATATTATGAAATAGTGGTCTGCATTCAAATTTCAATGTGGGGCGGCTAAAATTAATGTCAATTATGAAATGAAACAGCTCCCATAATGGAGCGAACAGGGTTTTCCATTTTGGTAGCATGAAATACTAGAAAAGAATCAGAGAGACTAGCAGTGGCAACGTGGAATTAGGGAGAAGAGAAAGCAAGTGAATCGACTCATCTGGAAAAGTACGAAAGAGTCAAGGAAAAGCCACGAACAGAGGGAAAAATTATTGTTTGATGAACTGTATATGCTTGATTTTTTAGTGCAAACTATTTGAAATTTCTATTTCCCTTTCATTATGTCAATTTCATTTGAGTTGATGGAAAAAAATTTGTTTCCCATTTACTGCAAGTGTATTTTGCTTTAGTACAAGGGTGTTTCCATTTAAGATTGATCATTTCTTGAAGAATGTTGCAAGGGCTTTATCGGTCAACCTTGCATGCACTAAATCTATGCACATTCCTTCTATCGGCATGATGGCTGAACCTAGTTATGCCTTGTATGATTTATTGTTGTCACCTCCATTCGCTATTTCTTGCATGTAAGTTTCAATAACCATTTCATGTGGTTAATCAGATAATACTATAGCTAGAATTATTATTTTGTATTAAACGATTTTAAAATTGTTTATCGTTGCCCTCTAAGGGTAACAATTGTATCTCTATTGTCATCCTTCATTAATTGTTGTTCTTCTTATTGGCTAGGTCGAACAGGTATGTTGCACCCAATGGGTGTGAAGGCTACATTAATCGTTCATAGAATGATGTATATATATATGTCATTGTTATTTAAGCATGTCTCCTCGTTCACCATGAAACGATGGTAGAATGATTATTTCATTCCATTTTATTAAGATTGGCATGATCTTTAAGATCGATTTATAGTAATCCATTTGTATATGGATTTAATAGTTCATTAGAACGATCCCCTTTTTATTTACTGTATTCCATTTTATGTTTACTGTATACCCTTTAGATATTGATTTGCACTATACTATTTTATGCATGTAGATGCGATGCTTGTAATGTTGTTTTCACCAGTCCATGTTGCATGCACATATCATTCCCTTGAGCGATGCTCGAATTGTTCCATAGAATGATCACTATGAATGAGTATTACCAACTAGCCATCGAACAATGTAAGTCGATAATCGGCTTTCTTCAAGGTTTGGCTAATGATAAATGTTAGTGATGAAGACAAATAGTCATTCAACTGCCAATCGTTCTTAGAACGATAGTAGCTTGAACTTATAAGCATAATAGTCAGTAATAGAAACAAGGGTCTCTCTCCAAACCCAAACAGTAAAATAAATGTTTCAACCTTGTATGTGATTTAAAATAAAAAGTGCATGTCATTTGATTCTTTTCTTTGCAAAAAGGACACTATCATTGTTTAAATAATTGCATATCCAAAATGATAGAACATTGATTATTTACATGATATGCTGGATAACTTGAAACTATTAATAAGACATATTAGCATAGTAACTTGTAAACTTCTACAAACAACTTTGTTATGATACAAACAATGCATCAGTATGTAAAAAGTATTTGAACAAAACTGTTATTTTTTTTTAAAATAGGCAATTTACATCTTGTATTACTATCAAATAATATGACAATCTGTAATATTATTTTTGAATGAAAGAAATCTATTATGATGGTTTTTATTTCAGAATGTATGTACAAATATAATAACTTAAGTTAGCACATATATGTGTATGCACATAGGCCTTCATCTAGACGTACATACAAATACTTGTGACATACCTTCTTTTGTTACTTATTTAAATCATTCTTAAATGAATATTGAATTGTGTTGTTCATGTAAACATGTGACATGTGTATGAAATGAATGGATAATGTAATGAACGGATCCATTGAATTATTTTTTTGATTTTATTTAAGTTGAGGAGATAAGTAGACTAAATTACTTTTCAGTAGATATGTGTGTAAAGAATATTCTCTTGTTTGAGTAGAACAACACCTAAGTAGACTAGAGTAGCTCAGGGTAGATGTTGCTAGAGGGTAGAAAGTTGCTAAGGAATAACTATGTTGATGAAAGTTACCTTCTGGGATGAGTGTCGAAATGGAGTTCTTGAAGAGTATAGGTTTTTGCTTTATCCAAAACCTATCTTTTGTTGTTGCAACTAATTTTTTATGTAAATGACCAAGCAATTAGCCCATCATGTATGTATGGACTTATATGTGATGACACTCTCTGCCATTCCTAGCATAGATCTTGCATTTTTCTGATCATAGATAGAGGTGCATGTTGATGTATGGGCATGCACCAGATTCCACCTTGCAGATTGTTCTCTTGCTAAAATTTTCATGCAGGGTTGGGCATTCTTTGAGTAGGAAGGATTCTAAGGAAGCATAAGCTTCATGGTTGGGTGGTAAAGTGCCTTAGCCATGTTCTCGTCCACTAGTGGAGGTGAGAATCAAAAGGAAACCTTGGATGTTTTCAAGTTATCAACAGATTATGATGTAACCTTGATGTAAAATTTGTATATTGTATTGACTATGTGGAAAATGAGCCAAGTCAACTTGGATATTGTAATTGACATTTAGAAATGAATATATATTATGGTTCATATTTTAATTAAACATGTGTTGCTATGATTGAAAATAGTCAAGCTTAAGTTATGTCTTTTTAAAATTTAATATTCATAATGTCATTTGTAATTAATATTTAAGTAATAATAAGAATGGGTTTATTACATTTGGTATCAGAGCTTAGGGTTCAACTCTAGGCCTTTAGAGCCCACAATGACCATGACTAGGGGTAGTTGAACCTTGACCAAATTGAGTTGTCCTAAGGATTGACCAAACTTAGATTGAATGCAGGTATGGGAAGGTCTAAGTCAAGAAGAAAGAGAGAGAAGACCATTAGGACCTTGAACAAGAGATTCGTAGTGGAAGAAAACACCAAGACTGTCAACTCGAGATTCCCAATGATGAGACTCTAGTTCAATCCCTCACTCGACTTAAGCTGGAGAGGGGGAAGAATATTGAGGAGTCAAAGTGAACTCCTAATATTAAGAAGCTTTTTGCAATCAAAGTTTGGCCTCTAGGGTGTGGACCAAATGCACCCTTATTCACTAAGGAGGAAAAGGAGAGCCTATGTGCTCAACCCTCCTCTTATGAGAAAGTTGATGTAAATTTTGATGAGGACCCAAAGGAGTGTCTTCTCTTTGAGAATGAGAAAATTGATTAATGTAAAAAGAAGCTTTTGTAAATAAGGACCTATTGACCCACACTTAATATAAATAAAGCAAAATGTTATTTTGGCGTGTTCAAGTGAAGAACTCCAAAACATGTTTTATTATGCATGAATGTGTATGTCTTCAATGAATGAGTGATATATGCATGTGTATGTAGTGTATGTGGATAAGAACGTTTACTCGTAAAACCCAGTGTTAAGTTACGGTAGATGTGAAATGTGATGCATGTCGGGTGTGAGTTGGTATGGTGACCACCAGAAAAGAGATAGGTGGTAGTGGGTCAAACAATGGACCAAACAAGAGGCTAGAACATATTCTAGAACTTCTGAATAGGCAAGAGGCTCATATGGATCACATAGAACATGAGGTTCGAGTGACACGCAAGGACTAGGTTTACAAGAATACAAAATTCAATCAGGGAGAAGGTAGTCCAAGAGAAGTCCCTCGAGGTCAAATTGATGAAGAACTAGGAAAGGATCTCAAAAGAGTAGCACCGCCTAAGTTTGATGGTAAAGCCATCGGATTAGGAGCTGAGGCATGGATCATTGAGATGGAGAAATACTTTGGACTCTGTAACCTATCCAACCAAACTAAAGCGGCATGGGCTACGTATCAGCTTTCAGGAGAAGCAGCTACTTGGTGAGACAATGAAAAGACAGAAAGTAATCTTCAACCTGGAGAGATTACTTGGGAACTCTTCATCTAATCTTTTAGGAAGAGATGGTTATTGTAGCTCTTTTTCGATAAGAGGGTAACAGGATTCCAAAACCTAACTCAGGGGAGCATGACTGTGACCCAATACTAGGAAAAGTCCACCAATCTACTGAAGTATGTGCCCCAGTATCAAGGAGATGAACGTTTTCATATTCAGAAGTTCATATTGGGACTTAGACCCCACATTGGAGTAGAAGTGGACATGCATGATCCTCTTACCATGAATGAATTCTTCTTGAAGGCCACCAAATAGGAGTAGAAGTTGCAACAATTATCCAGCTTCTACAACAATTCAAATCCTAAGTCGCAGTTTGGGAACAAAAAGTTTCATAAAGGAGACAAGAACCATCAGATCTGTAATCTCAAGAGGGGAAGTGAGTCATAGGAGAAAGGTGAAGATGGATATGATGGAAAGAGAAATAAGTAAAATAACAAAAAAGGAAAAGATGACCAAAAGCAAAAGGGCTTCAGAGGAAATAAGATAGGAGGTCAGAAAGGAGCTCACGACGAGCCCTATACTTGTGGAGGCAACCATTATGCCTCTAATTATTTGCAACGTTTGAATTCATGAAGGGAAGGAAACTGTCAGTAGTCTCAGCATCATCAAATCCATGTCGTAGTGGATAACAAGCGGGCAGAGTATTAGGCTTCACCAATACAAATGATGGGTAAGCTCTATGGCCGAACTATCTCTATTTTAATTGATACCAGAGCTATTGAATGCTTCATAAACCCAAAGGAGTGTATTTCCATTTTGGTTTCAATGGATTGACCTTGTTGTTGATTATTGACCGTTTGCACATTTTGTTGATTTGGTTGTTGGAATGTAGATTTAGAACCAAGAATTGATGACCACCTTTGCATCCACAACACCATCATTAGTAATGTTCTTACTTTTAGCCCAAAATCGAGGTTTGTCACTATTACTTGATGATGGTTTATCATTTGATATTTGGACAGCTCCTTTTGCAACTAGAGATTTTTCAATTGTAATCCCTTTTGAGATTAGTTTTTCAAATGTGGAGACACACTGCACATGTAGTTGAAAAGCCAAATCAGTTCCTAGATTTTCAACAATTATTTCTACTTGTTATTTTTCAGGAATGGGTCATTTGTACTTGCTAGCTTTATTTCTCCAATGTTGCAAAAAGTAGAAAAAGGTTCTCTTTTATTTTGTTTTAATGTGTAAAGGTCCTCCAATATAACATTGACATCAATTTTATATGAGAAATGTATGACAAATTGATCAATTATTTCTTGGAATGTTTTAATTCCTTGAGGGAGGTGTGAAAACCATTCCATTGCTAGCCCACCCAAGCTTCTTGGGAATAGTATATGAATCGTTGTAAGAGACCTCCACACAAGAAACATAAAAGTCCCTTATGTGTTCTTTAGGATTTCCTCTTCCCTTGTACTTGTCAAACTTTGGAATCTCAAAGTTTGGAGGGAAAGGTATCATCATGACGCTCCTATCAAATGGATATGGGCATAAGTCTTGGATTGGATATGACTTTTTAACCTTTCCTACTTGAATATCCTATATCCTTTGTATCAATGTTTGTATTTGTGAGGAAATTTCCATGTTTTTGTTGACCAATGGTGGAATATATGTATGATCTTGATAATGAGGTGTGTTATATGGTGTGTTGTATGGTGTGTTATATGTCTCACCATATTGGTATTGTGTTGTTACATTTCCTTGTGATTGAATGTATTATTGACCTTGGGGATTAAGATATTGTTGATTTTGAGAACCAATATATTGTTGAACTTGTTGTTGAGCAAGCATACGTTGTGTATACATTTGTTGTGATTGCATTGGATCATGAGAAAATACTTGATGTTGATTCATGTTTTGGTTAGGAACAATATGTTGATGTGAAGTGATGCTTGGATTTGAGACAATGTTGTGATTTGGAACACCATTGTGATTGGGCACCATGTTTTGATTTGGAACATTTGTTCCTTGATTTACCCATTTGACCTTGGTTTGAACCCATGTTTTGGTTTGTAACATTGTTTTGATTTAGAGGCATGTGACCTTGGTTTTGAATCATATTGTTTTGATTTGAAGGCACATGACCTTGATTTTGAATCATATTGTTTTGATTTGAAGGTATATAACCTTAATTTTAAATTACATATTGATTTGTACCCATGTTTTGACTTTGATTTGGGATCATGTTACCTTTATTTTGACCAATATGACCTTAATTTGGAACAATATGACTTTGATTTGGAATCACATGACTTTTATTTGGAACAACATGACCTTGATTTGGAACAATATGACTTTGATTTGGAACAACATGACCTTGATTTTGACCACATGAATTTGATTTGGAATAATATGACTTTGATTTGGAACAATTTGACCTTGAGTTTGAACATCATGACCTTGAGTTTGAACAAAATGACCTTGAGTTTGAACAACATGGCCTTGATTTTGAATAACATGACCTTGATTTTGACCAACATGACCTTGATTTTGTGTTTGATGATCTTGTGATGATAATTTATTGTAACCTTGAATCAAGGGTTGGTGAGTAGAAGGTGATTAATTAACCCCATATCCTACCAATTTTTGGTTTGATCTAGTTAATGTAGGCATACTTGAAGTATTGTGAGAACCCAAATTTCCTACATTTGTATTGGTATGATTTGAATTTTGAGTATTTTGTGTGGGATCATCATGTTGAATTGAATTACTTGTTGTAGAACCTCCTTGTATAGTAACCATTGGTTTTGGTACTTGTTGGATCACATTGTGTATAAAGGATTCACTCCCTTGTGGGCAATTTCTTGAAGCATATTGATCAAAAGATTGATCTTATGATTGTGTTGTTTGCTCAATGGGTTATTCCTTTAATGTATTAACATAAAAGCTAGATGGAAGTCTAGCACCCATTTGTGCAAGTTTAATCATGTATTATGTAGGGTCTTGTTTCATTAACACTTCCATTGCATGAAGAAAATCTTGGTTTTGTTGTAACTCTAGGATGTATTCTTGAGTGATCTCATGTGGTTTTGGTCCCTCCTCAATATAAATAGTTTCCACAGGTTGTGATTTGGTTGTGTTTTTTGTTGGAGGTTTTGTGGTTGTTGTCGGAGGAACCTCACTTGTTTGAGGCATTCCATATGTCTAATCACTAACACTTGAATTAGGATTCCTTGATTCAATGGGTTTGGTCTCCATAAATTTCTTGTATTGTTATCTTGTTGTGACCATACAAGATTGGAAATATATTTTGCAACCTCAAATTTTTTGTCAATTATAATGCTTAGTTTGATTTGGATCACTGATGATGATGATGATGATATGAATGAGTGATATGAAACTTTTGACTTGGAATACACCTAGGATTTGATTTAATTTTGATTTTGATGTGTTTGATTATAAACTTACTGTGATAGGGTGAATTTATGTGCTAGAATATGAGCATCAAACAAAGGAAAGAAAATAACACTAAAAACACTCTACACCTCAAGATTAGCCTAGTTGGATTCAATACAAAATAAAATAGAACTTTTTACCTTGTGTTGAATCAATCATTTGTTTGGCCCTTCGATCTTTGGTGTTGTATGCTCCTTGGATGGAAAGGGATGTAAATGTATGAGATGATATGAGGATGGATGAAAGTGGATGCAAGTGTGAAAAATGGCTAGTATGGTTCCTAGAAAATTTTTGCAAGAGTTTGGCTACAATGAATGATCCCTCCCAAAATGAGAGAAAAGATGGGGTATTTATAAAATTTTTGGAATTCTCTAGAGAAATGGATGGTCAAAATTGAGCCACCAAGATCAAGATGTAGGGCTAAGGTGAGTTGAGAACTCACAAGCCCTCACATTTTGACATGTGGCATGTGGAGTGGCTTAAAAGAGGTGATATGTACATGAGGTGGAAGGATAGTACATGACATGGAGGGAGTACATAGTACCTTGGGATTGAGACAAGATCTCCTCATAAATGAGGTACTTGTCCCCATGTGGGTGAGAGGACATGTGGGGAATTAAAAATTCCTCAAATATTCTCATGGGGATGAGAAAAGGAATTTTAAATTCCAAGGGATGCATTGGGGGATTAAATGTGAATTAAAAATTTACATGGGGAATGGAGTGCCTTCTCAAAAGGAGAAAGTATTTAATGAAGTTGACTTAGGACACATTCCATAAATGACATGGGGATTAGATTGTCCTAATTAAATGATTAAGGTTGTGCAAGTACTTGATTAGAATAATTAATGACATGTTAAAGGCAAGTGGGAGATTATGAAGGGTGTGACATGTGACTTGATGTGACAAGTCAAAGATCACATGGGGAAGAGAAAAAGGAATTTAATATTCCTTGGAAAGATAAAAGGAATTAAATTTTTTTTGAGAAGTTGATTAGGCTAGTTAATGAAGGATTAGATGAGGGTTAGGTGGCTAAGAGAGATTAGAGGTCAACTTGCAAAAGCTGGAGGATGTGACACATCATAATCAAAGATTAGGCATGTGCACATCCCTAATGATGAGATTAGGAGAAATAATTAGGATTAGATAAAAATGATGGAGGATGTGACATAAAGGGAATTAAATAAATGGCATATTTATTTAATTCATTTGATAAAAGGGGGAAGGTATTTAATTATTTAACTAGATACCTTACGGATTAGAAGAACTTTAGAGGGATTAATTAAATAATAGTGATATTACTTAATTAATGTAGATAAGGGGATGTTTAGACAAAAGGGGATAAATTTGGATAAATTAAGTGTCCAAATTTAGGTGTCTACACTTACTACTTTGGGAGTAGACTTATGACTCCAAAGTTAGTTTGTTCCCAATGGTGTTTGCTAATTCAACCTAAACATCTTGAAGAAAAGATAATTTTCAAGGATAAGGCTAAATTAGTGGATGTAATAAATATTTCAAACCTAAGTGATTTATGTCCAAATGTTTAAGTTTGTTGATTTGATATGAGATATTTATGATGTTTGATGTTTTGATGTTGAAAAATTTTGATCCCCAAATGACAAGCCAAGTTTATGTTTGACAATTTCCAAATGATTGTGATAAAGAACCTTGTACAATGTTTCAATGTTTGATGGAGAATGATTTTTTGATCTAAGGATAACTCAAAAATTATTTTGATAAAAAAAATCTTGAGCATGAATTTCCTTATTTTTCTTGTTTAGAATCAAATAACCAAGAATTTTTTTTGGGATCAAGTAACCAAGTGAATGTGAATCCTGCTTTGTGGGTCAAAGTCTTAAAATATGATTTAGCATGAATTATTTTACCACATAGAAATCTTGATTATGAATTGTTTAAGACTAAGATGTCTACAATAAAGCGAGTTGTTTTCCACAAAAGCTCAAAATTTGTGAAAGCCAAAGTGTTAAAGTATAGCTCCCTAGGTTTACTTTGACATAATGAGAAAAGATACAGACAAAAAAACTAGGAAGCATGTACCAAAATAATATTTTGATAAAAAAAAGTATACTTAGATGCATGCAATAGTATGATGTCCTTCAAGTGCATTCAATTATGTTTAAAGTGTTTGAAGTTTTTGTCATAACCAACTTAAATGTTTGTTTCGAGTGTTTGATGACAAGCAGTGTATTAACTGACTCAATAGGTAAGGGGGATATTTTGTGAGCTTTCTTCTATAAAGCTCACTAATCAAATATTGATATAACATAAATCAAGAACATTCCTATTTATTCAAGTGGGTGTGTCTCATAAGTCAGGTCTGCATAATAAAATACCTAGCTTGAGTGGATGACTAAAGTATGCATGTGTACATGATACACCTCTTACCTTGAAAGGAAAAGTTCCTTACAAGGTGTTTGTTGCCTCAACAAGCAATCAGTACATGAATATCTTCATGGAATGATGTTCCATCACATCTTCTTAAGAGACATTCAATGAACTTTAGGTCTCTAAACAAATAGGTTTTTAGTGGGTATTAGGTGAACACCACCAACCTCTTGGACATTGCCTCTAAGAACCAGAAAACTATACTTATAACGCAAGTCCAAAGCACTACATGCATGATTTGACCTATATATTTCGCTCTCAGCTAATTTGTATAGCGTACCCCTAAATGCCACTTGAGGTCGAACCCTTGAGTTCTCCTTTAGGATGTGTCTCAAGGTAGGCCTCATACTTCAAAGAAAAAAATGAAAGAGATGTTATTTCTCTTCACCCAAGATCGCACGAAGCACAAGGCGAGAGGATATGTAGCAAAACCTTATAGGGTATACAATGAACAAATTGTAAACTAGAAGTGTTTCTCTTCACCCAAGATCACATAAGGCACAAGGGGAGAGGATATGCACTTGCTAGTCTACCAAGAATAGAAAATGCAACACACACTCTTGTTCTTTTTAGGTGCACCAAAGATAAATGTAAGTAAATTTTAAAAGCACCAAATGAAGTGTGAGATTGTTTTGTTCTTTTTAAAACCCAAACGAAAGTGAGATTGTGTGGTTCAATTCTTAGGCCCAAATTGAAATTTTCAAGTTGTTTTGTCCAATTGTCAAGCACCAAATATAAAGTGAACCTAAGTTAAAGCTTTGAATTAAAATGACCCTTAGGTTATCCTTCACACAAGTGTTGATAAACACTTTGGAAATTTGATGCATTCATGATGATAGAATGTTAATAAACACTTGACTTCATGCTTAAGACCTCACCTAGATTCTACAAAAGATGTTAACCTTAACAGAAACAGAGAACAAAAAACCAAGTTAGGGTTAAATGCAAAATAAACCTGAAATTCAAATGATAAACCTAGAATTTAACTCTCTGTTTTACCTATAACTACGTCAGTCTATCACTGCAACTGCGTCAAACTATCAGACAAGTCTTTCGCTCTATATTTTACAAGTGCATCAGGATTCACAACTACATTGCTCTGTTAGACCTACAAATAGAAAGAAGAAAATCAGCAAATGTGTCACAATAACAAGTGCACTAGCCTTTGATAAAACATTTGTGTCATAATATTTCAAGTGTGTCGCAATATTTAAATGTGTTTTAATATTACAAATGTGTCATTCTGGTAACTGACAATGTGTTTCTCTACTTCCTATTCTTGCAAAATCTGAGAAACTCAAACAAAATTTGTTAGATAGGGACATGGAGTCTCACTAGGCATTCCATTTTGTGAATGTATAAGAATTACTGATTATATAACATCAAAAGGGATAATCAATGGATGAAATCGAATGAGAGGAACGAGCATGGATCAAGGATGAATCCGACAATTGAAAATCCATGAGGCATGGATCAAAGATCAAATCAAGGGCTTAGGATCCATGAGAGACTAAACCAATTCTCTAATTTTTAGGAATTATGTTGGAGGAATGTTAAGAGATATTTCCATTTGAGGGGAAATATTTGAATTTGAAAATGGCATATTCCAAGGGAGTGTTCATTGTGCAAGTGAGAAAAGTTGGAGGATGTGAAAGAAATTATCCAATTAAACAATTAGTTAAAACCATTTAATTGTGCAAATGAATTATTTAATCAAAGTGTGAAGGATGACAATTAATTAAATAATTTGAGTTATTTAATCAAATAAGAATGAAATTAGTATGAAGAATAATGAATTAACTAAATAAAATTGATTTATTTAATTAATAAATGAAAATATGAATTTAACTAAATAATTGACATTATTTAATTAAATGGATGAATTAGGTGAAATAGATTAGAAATGGTGTTTGTACGAGCAATCAAGTATGTGATATTATCAAGATGGTTTTAAGTGTCTACAAGAACATATGAGCCAAAATTATTTTGTATTATCTTTATGAAATTCTATAATTTTAGAAACCCTTTTTGCACAATGTGTAAAGTCGAGTTATTGAAAAGTTTCTATAGAGTTTCCCCTGTGTAAAAGTTGTCCCTATACATTAGGAATAGCCTTGTATATATAGGCTTCATTAGGTAACCACCTTGTAACTAAATAGTAACTATCTTTTCTGAAATACAATGTTTTAGAAAATAATAACCTTTTTTGATTATATTTTTACATCAATTTTCTTGAAACAAGATTTATTTTCTACCTTTTAATTACATCAAGTGACATAAGTCACTTTTTCAGAAAGGTAACTTGAAACCTTTGCATATATTTGAAGGTTTCTTTTAGAAGTGTGTTGATTTTCAAAGAATTGTAATTGCACTCATTGTCAATTCCATATTTTGATTATCTTGACAATATCCCCCTTTACTTATAATGCCATCTATATCAGCCTCCTTAAAGGTGAGAATATTTCCCTTGACACAATTAACTCCTTCTTTCTCATTACACTATTCAAATTCTTGGAAAGAATAACATATGTTCCCACTCGTATGTGATCATCCACTTTGAAGTAAACACACTAGAATTAATTTCTTTGACAACCTCCACATAATGAGCATGATCCTTGTTGAATGACATCAAGTCAAATAATATCTAAAAATCACCATCCATCCCTTCAAATTCCTTTCAGGCCTCTGCATTATATCAGGAACCTCTGATCTTGATTCTTGCTATATTCTTTCTTAGGAACACCTTTATGCACTTTTTTAAATGTAAACTTCCTTCAATTTGGTTTTCTTTTGTTTCAATTTTCCTATTGTTAGGTGTATTGACATTTGATGAATTATGTTTTTAGAATGAAGCTCTGACAGTGCAGATGTGATATCTCTAGAAATAAAGATAACCAATTTTGATGGGGTGCACACTTTCCTTCTTGCATCAACTTCCAAAGTAACACCTCAAGGAACCACCCCTGACTGTTTGGCTTAATACAACAAAGGAAATGTTAAGGATATGTTTTCCAAAAAGTGCAATAACTTGAATAGTTATCCCTTAAGTTTTAGTGACAATATACATGATCTCTGGCATTTTTTTAAAAGGATTCAAAAGCCTTATCAACTAATCCATTATGTGCAAATCAGGTATGCCGCAAAGCATGCAACTACAACATGTGGCCAAATTTCAGTTTGGATCATGTTTTGGTGGATGTTCATACTCTGTCACAAAGCTTCCAAAATCTATAATCATGGACATTTCTATACGCCTTGTCAATGCTTCCACTTTTTGCATTCATGTCTGCCAGCGCAGTTGTGACTGCCACATCTGACAAAAATCCACTTCCATTGTATTTTGATGGATGTCCAGGTGTTGTTCCGTAGTTCTCGTTTTGGCACAGGCGGTGAGGATGCTGGAAAAGGTGGTGGAATTTGGATTTACGCCTGCCAATTGCACATGCTTGAAAGTTTCTAAAGTTCCATTTAGTGTACATGTTGCAATGATTGCGCTCCATGAGATGACCTGTTCCAAAGCTCCCATTTTGGCGCGGATAGGAAGGATGTTAACCTGGTTTTACACCTGCAATTGCATTTTCTTTTAAGTTTCTAAAACTCAAACAAATACATTTTGTGTAAGGGAGAGGAGCTCATGGTGGATAGGGTAACTTTGAGTGAGGGTTCCACGTCATCAGCATTCAAGTTGGACAAAATTCTTTTACCACGTCTCTTCACCATCGAGTTGGCATCCCCCCATTTTTTTTCTTGGCAAAAATTGGGCACGTTTATCAATGTTTTTGGATCATTTTTCAAAAACCACAAAAAAATAGCCAAAAAAAGTCATGGACCAATAGTGGGTCACTAAGTCATGTAATATTGGTATGTTGATGTGGCATTACATGATTGGTCAGTTTGTGTATTTTTTGAATTTGCAGTTGGATATTAAGTGTAAATTTATTGGCACTTTTATTGTCCAAAAGTGGGCCCTGGGCTGTCCAAAGTTGGGTCCTAGGCTGTCCAAAACTATACCCACAATGGGCTCCTCTCCCTTATATCCTGCAAAATCATATATCTTTGAGGCATTTTGTCAAATAGTTTGCACCTAGCATTTATGCTATACATTTTGCATGAATATCTACCAGAGCAATGTCATGTTCCTGAAATTGCAACGCTACAAATCCAAACATTGGAATGCAAATAAACAAATAAAATAAATAACAATATAAATATTAAGATATAAATATAAATAATTTAAATATTATTATAATAATCATTATAATATAATAATATATTATAAATATTAAAGCATATATATAATTAATATAAAAAATAAATATATTTATATTAGTATAAAATATGTAACATAAAAGAAAATGCAGTTATAAAATGAACATGCAGCGATTAGATTATGTCATAAAGAAAGCAACCATTATATTCTACATAGATAGCAATTAAGAGAAGTTATTCTTACAAAAACAACAACGTTGGACCTTAAAGTAAAGGCAGTGATTATGTTCCAAGCATAAAGGCAATGATTGGAATTAAAATAAAACATATTTTAAGATAGTGACTAAGTGCATGGAGAGGCAACAATTATTCCTTAAAGGTGATGATTTTTTAAGAGGTTGTCTTTATTCAAAATGATGTGTCTCTTCTGTTGAACACCCAAAATACAGAGAGGGGGGTGAATCAATATTCTCTTAAACCATTCTCACATCAAATATCCAATAACTAGTGCATATTCAATTGTAGTAAGGAAAGAAAGCATGAGAACATCCACAACATCACTTAACACATGAACACTAGGATTTTTATGTGGAAAACCCAAAATGGGAAAAACCACATCATGTGATAAGGGTTAGCTCACAATATATTATAATCGGTTATCTAGTATATTACAGTAATGTTCACTACAAATGGACTCACTGTCCAAGTGGACTCGCTGTCCACAGAGAAAAAGATAGAAGAGAAATGTTCGCTCACAACCTATTTTGAATTATTACAAATGCATCTACAATATGCAGGAACACAATTCCAGTGAAGCACAATAACAATCTTTGCACTGATTCCAATTCAACACTCTGCAATGCTCTTCATTCGCAAAACTTAGATATTCCACAACACAATTCACATTGCTTTGATCAAATTCACGTCACATAATATTTATGACTACTTTCGCATCATCGAAAACATCAAAAACAATCCATCATATATATCCACATCAAGTGTAATATCAATTAGGTCGGCCTAATCTGATGTAACACCAAAGTGTAACTTGTTGGCTCCAAAACACTTCATCCATATTATGTTCCACAATTCAAAATTCTAAACTCCTTAAGATAGGTTGGCATGGATCTAAAATAGATCCCACATAAGAGCGCAACACATATCAAGCCTTCCCACAACATCAAACGTGTTAGGTCAGCACCGCATAGAACCTAAACCAAAAAACCTCAACTATACATCCTCACCTCGACACGTGGACCTCAAAACTCGATGCCATTTAGAATTCAAGCTCCACTAACATCTAGAAACTTATTTTCAATGCTGCGAGGCAAACAATTCATCCGCGAAAAAGTGTAGATTCTCCCACACAAACACACTGTACAAAAATCAATTATAGATTGCTAGGCCAAACTCTATTACTCATATCTCTCAAACTGTTTGTCCAAACAAGAGGAAATCTTGGAATTGAATGCATCTAACAACCAAAAAAAATAGGTTAGAAGCACAGAGAAAAATATTCCTATGCAGAGTGGTGTGGACCCAAAAACTAATTCAATATAACACTCAACTAGTAGTTCTGACACTTAAATTTCCACACAACCGATCTTTCTAGACCAAATCACCTTGCACATATTCCTTTTGCAACACCTCAAAAACTTGTTTAGGAGTAATCAAAATGATCCACAACAATGTTGACATCAATGAAAACACTATAATACACCATTATGAACCATCCATGCTCATGTTGCCAAACAACATCATCAATGATAAATTTCAACAATCTCTCCAAACTTCCAACAATCTCCCCTTTTGTCGTTGACGGAAACATGCCAAAAACTCAAAAAATACTCTTCCCCTTTGACATCAAGAGCAAAGGGCACCTATACACAACTGTTCTAACTCTTATCGAAACCTCCCCTAAGAAATATAAGCATATGTACAAACTGAAAGGAATGTATTGACTCCCCCTAAGTCATATACCAGAGAAAGACCTCAAAATTATACTAAAATTTTTTTCTATATGGTCCGCATATGTCTGAACATAGATTCTAAAATTACAAAAAAACAATGATTCAATCAGAGATGGTTGATGCATGTAACTTCTTTAATTGATCTTCCCAAGCCTACCTTACATCTTGACATTCATGCTTGGCCTCTGCAAGCATTATGTTCGGTGTTTCAAACTCAAGTAAAAGGTATTCTCCTTCTTCTAGTGTAGCAAGTACTGGATTCATTTGCTTTGCTTTTTCATAATTGTGAAGAGCTTTTGAAGCCAGTAATAGTTTGGGCTTGACCAGATCCCTTACCTCTCCAAACCACAGGATGATATGTTCCTTTTGTGCTTGTAGTTGGATAAACTTCTTGTGAAGATTTTCAATCTTACTCCTTGTTATAGTGGGGTGAGGTCAGTAGCTAGGTCATATGCACTGGAAGCGGCAGTAATCTAAGACTCAATAGAATCCATCTTCTTCTTTATGCTTTGTGAGGCTCTAGGCCACTTCATGCCATACTAAAGCAATGCCTTAGCCTCATTGACACACCCTTCAACATACTTCAATTTAAATAAAAAAAAAATTATGTGTGGAGGTACATTTCTTCGTTAGTTCCATCAGGCTCTTATCATTTATTCTCTTCTCTACTTCTTTCTCATCGTCTTCCTTTAAACCGGATGCATATGACTTAAAGGAATCAATTAGCAGTTTAAAATTTTCCATACTAGATAAAGTGGTGTCGGCATTTGATCCCGATATGATCTCCTAATTTTTTTTGACTATCTCATCCATTAACTCTCTACTCTTTTGATGTGTTTCTATGATTTCTTTCCTTGTGGAAGCATGGAACATGTCTCATAGTTGTAACTTATGAATAGGAGAGATCCTGTTCAAATCAACACTTCCTTGTTGCATCAAAAATTGCAACAATTGTGAAGAAACAACTGGTTGAAAGCTAGGTTGTATTTTCAATAAGTTATTCAAAGAATCTCCAAAGGATTTGGAAGATTCACCAAGAGTATTTGTTGCTTCTATAGCCTTTCCCTTATCCTTTGTAGCCTCTCTAGAGTCAACTATTTCATCCTTTTTTGCATCTTTGGATGCATCCTTGTCCTTGTCTTCATGCACTTCTTCCTTCTCTTCATTATTTTCTTCTTTTTCTTCATTCTTTTCTTCTTCATTATCATCTTTATCTATTTTGACTTCCTCTGCAATGTTTTCAATGTGTGTCGAAGGAGTGACTTCTTGAATAGGAGTAAAATCTTGTTGTATTGGAGAAGGATTGATAGTTTCCTTTGCAATGTCTTCTCTGATCATTACATCTTTATCGTCTCCTCTTGTCATGTTCTCAACTTCCGGAGGAGTTTCATCTTGTGCAACTTCATTATTAGTGTCATGCTCATGTTGAGCATCATCTGTGTGTACTTCTTCTTGTGCATTAAATTTTGAATCAGTGGCATCATCATTTAATTCTTCTTTAGTTACTAGAGTCAGTCCTAACTTCTACACAATCTCTTTTGCCTTATCATTACTCTCCTTCTAGATCCTTTCAAGGTCATCTTTATTTTTACCCATAAGGGTAGTAACCCTTTGCTTGGTTCTCAGCTCCTTGCTAAACAAAGTAGACAATGTGGCTTTATCATCTTTAGAAAGTGGAGCACCAACTCTTTCCAAGGCTTCATCTTTAAGCTTCTCATGCTCCTATATTGCCTCTTGTCTTCTCATTAACAAAATGTTCCATAAATCATTAGGAATATCCTTCTTGATATTTTGCATGCCAACTTCAAACACAACAATATATTTGACAATAGCTTCAAGAATGGTGGCCTTTTCCACCTCATTTGCGTCCTTGTACAGATTTGTTGTCTCTTTTAACATCTCATTTTGCACAATGTTATTGAATAGAGCCTCAAGTTTCATCGATGAGTGAGGCCTTTCTAGTTCAAATTGTTTTTGCTTTTTACTTTCACCAGAGACATCTTCTGACTTGTCTCCTTTTCTTTCTTCTTCTTTGAATCATCTTTCTTTGCAACTTCCTTCTTTTCTCTCATGTGGATTTTGAATGCTTCTTTCTCTTTATCTATCTCCTCTTCACTCCTAGTGTCAATTGCATCATGTCTTTTCCTCTTTCCACTAGCTTCACCTTGTGAAACCTCAGTTCTTCCTCTCTGAACCAATTGTGGTCCTTCTAATTCTTCTTCTTCATCAACAACATTTATACCTATACCCTTCTCTCTTGTAGCCTTTTGTATCACTCTTCTCTTTATAGGGGTAGCACAAGGTGTGGTGATGTAGTTTTCTTCTTCTCTACCCTTGTAGCTTGTGCAATCGGAGGGGATTTCTCCCTTACCAGAGGACTAGTGGTAGATTTCATCTTCTCTCCAGTAAATGGTAAAGCCCTAGAGGAATTTCGAACAGATGGTGGAGTGGTAGTTGTTCTACCTGATCTCCTTGAGCTACCTAAAGCTTCTCCAACACCCATATCTACTCTGGATCTCTATCTAGCATACCACACTTTCTCCTTTGAAATGCCACATTCTTGTACATATATATCAACCATTGCATCTATATGCTTTCTAATTTGTGGTTCTTTTTGTTTCATGTGTACTTCCATGGATTTTTCCTCAAAATTTTTGTATCTTGGCTTTGTAGTGTCCTTAGGACTTTTCAATAAAACATCTACACAACCAATAATTTCAACCTTTGTTACCTCATAACCTAACTCAAGAACCCAAATAGATCTCAGTTCCATTGCTTCCACAATATAATGATCTATAAAAACCAGGAATGTGATATCATTTTTGTATTTTTCTACAATTATTCTTGGAATCCTTTATCTCACATGCATTCTTTTTTGAAATACTATGAAGAAAGCAACTTAAGGGCATCATCTTGTGCATTGAAATCTCCAAGGATCCTCATGTAATATATAATTTGGTGTGCAATAGGCCTTCCACTTATCTAATTTACCTTTCCAATTATGGGAACCTCCTTCAAAAAGTAGAATAGTAAGCACATGACTAAAGTATCATATTTAAACACATATCAACCAGATCAACCTTTTTGATTGGTTCATTCCTCTCTACCATATTATCCTTCCTTGTGTTTCTACTTTTGCAAAACCTAGCAATATGTCTAGGTCTACTACAATTGTGGCATACAACAATCTAGTATTCCTTTCATTCATTCTAGATCTGCATTGATTAGCATTGTGTCCAAATCCATAGCATATATAATATTAACCATTGAAAGGTTGAATCATTCTACCATTGTTATATGCATTCATCATTTGAATTTTACATTCACTTGCTCTATGTCTAAATATTTTTCATGTAAAGCATTGACCAATAAAGGATGAAACATTCTAATTCATTCTACTTCTACACTCCATTGCTCTATGTCCAAATTTATTGCAAGAATAATAAAAACCATTGAAAGATGGGTACCTTTGAGAATTTGGTTGTCTGACTAGAGATCTTCTAGCATCATTTATTTGATTCTAGATCTTTCCATTGTTCTTCTTGTCTTCATTCTTCTTTGGTTCATTGATCTTCTTTCCTACATTAGGTGTTTGATTTTCTTTTGAGTTTTCACCTTTTTAAATCTCAAGCCACCTTTGTCTTTGGATGTTTTTTGTCCTACAATCATCTCATCAAGCATTGTGGAACTCATCTTGATTTTTTCTTCATGACTTCTTGCTTTCTTCAAATCTGATCTCATATTTACCACTTCTTGTTCAAGCCTTATGCATTCATCAAGTTTTCATTTCACCATTGCACTTAGAAATTCCTCTACTCTTTTATTTTCTTCAACTTGCACTTTTAATCTGGTGATGTTTTCATTTGCATGTTTCAACTCTTCACTGACTTCCTTATGCCTTTCTTTGAACCTCTTGATCTGCTCTCTCAATTTTCTAATGCATTCATTTTCTTCTTTGACATTTTCCTTCAAATATTTGTTTTCACCTTCAATTCTTTCCAAATCTTGAAGAGAAGCTTTGAGTTCTCCATCTTTATCAAACATGCAATCTTCTTCTATAAAATCAAAAGCAAGAATCTCTTCTAGAGGAATAGAAAAATTTCTTATCATCCATATGTTCAATCTCCAAGACCTTCCCAAAGTGGTTAAGCTCCTTCCAAGGAACCAAGTTTTGATAGCAATTGTTGAACACCTAAAATATTGAGAGGGAGGGTGAATTAGTATTCTCTTAAACCATTTAAACATCAAAAATCCAATAACTAATGCATATTCAACTATAGTAAGGAAAGAAAGCATGAGAACATCCACAACATCACATAACACATGACACCAAGATTTTTACATGGAAAATCCAAAATGGGAAAAACCACGATGAGGGTTATCTCACAATATATTATAACTGATTATAGTATATTACATAAATGCTCACTACCCACAAAGAAATATATAGAAGAGAGATGGTGGCTCACAACCTATTTTTAACTATTACAAATGCTTCTACAATATGTAGGAACACAATTCCAATGAAGCACAATAACAATATGCAGGAACATAATTCCAATGAAGCACAATAACAATCTTCACACTGATTTCGATTCAACTCTCTACAATGCTCTTTATTCGCACAACTTAGATCTTCCACAACACAATTCACACTACTCTGATCAAATTCCCATCACATAACATTTACTACTACTTTTACATCATATAAAACATCAAAAATAATTCATCATATATATCCACATCAAGTGTAACATCAATTAGGTCACCCTAATTCGATGTAACACCAAAATGTAACTTGTCGGCTCCAAAACACTTCATCCATATTACACGCCACAATTCAAAATTCAAAATTACTTAAGATAGGTTGACATGGATCTAAAATAGATTCCACATAATATTTCAACACATATCTACAAACTTATCTTCAACACTGCAAGGAAAATAATTCATCCACAAAAAAGTGTGGATTCTCCCACACAAACACACTATACAAAAAGCAATTGTAGATTGCTAGGCTGAAATTTTTTACTCATATCTCTCAAACTATTTGTCCAAACAAGATTAAATCTTGGAATTGAATGCATCTAACAACCCAAAAAAATAGGTTAGAAGTGTAGAGAAAAATATTCCTATGCGGAGTGGTGCGGACCCAAAAACCGATGCACTATAACACTAAACTGGCAGTTCTTGCACTTAGTAAGATTTCCACGCAACTGATCTTTCTAGACCAAATCACCTTGTACAAATGCTTTCCATAACACCTCAAAAACCTATTTAGAAGTAATCAAAATAATGTGCAATAATGTCGACATCAATGACAACACTGTAATACATCATTATGAACCATCCATGCTCATGTTGCCAAATAGCATCATCAATGACAAACTTTAGCAATCTCTCCATACTTCCAACATCTTCATAAGATACATAAGGACATAATATGGTATAAAATAAGAAGATATGAAAAAATATACATCAACAAATTTCAAGAAGGGAAATAAATTGGAGTATGGATAGAACAACAAAATAGGAAGAAGACATGAATTATAAGAGATCTTTGGATTAAGTGTCATTGGAAGAATATATTTGGATAGAAGTTAAAAATAATTATAAGTATATATACTATATATACATCCAATCATATGAAGTAATTATTGGAAGATTGAAAGTAATTAGAAATATATTTATTTATTTAAAATATACATATACATACATATATATATATATATATATATATGTGTGTGTGTGTGTGTGTGTGTGTGTGTGTGTGTGTGTGTGTGTGTGTGTGTGTATGTATGTATGTATGTATGTATGTATGTATGTATGTATGTATAATACAATAATGATGCTTGCAACAATTATTAATCCTTATTAGTAATTATTCATTTGAACTAATCTATTTGTTTCTCTTTAAGCAATATCTCCTGGATATTAGAAATAGATCAATCAGCTTTAGAAAGATAATTCATTCAAGCAACAAATATATTCATATTATTAGAAAGAACAAGGCAGTTGAGCATATATGAGTTAATTATTTGTACTTAAGGGCAGAATCAGTAGTTATTGCAATTGCCATCTTATGTGTTAATAGATATTAAGGTATGCTCTATCATGATTATTTTATGTAAATATTATTTATTATGGATATATTTTTTGTTTTTCATCAAGCAACCATGAGGAGGAATGGAGGAAATACTATTACGGTGACCAGATACTAGAATTATTTCTAAGTACGCCATCCATGATGGATGACTGTGTGTCTACCACTTGGGGCCAGGGGTGAGTGTCTACCCTTGGGCTTAGAAAGAGGTTGTCTATGGGCCTCCTATGGTATCCCTTTTCCCAATCTCTACATGGATTGGTTGTTGGGATGGATTCAGGGAGTTTTCCCAATCTCTACATGGATTGGTTGTTGGGATGGATAAGGATGGATAGGGAAAGAAGATACAAGTGTATCCACTAAGTACGCCACCCCATGTTAGATGATTGTGTGTCTACCACTTGAGGGCCAAGAGGGATGGAATATCCACTCTTGGGCTTGGCATGGATAGCTTCAGACGGACATATCATGCTCCTCATCCAAGCTCATTATGATCCAACTTCCAATGTGCATTATGGATATTGTGTGGTTTATATTATTTGGAATATTTATGTATTTACATGGTTTAAATAGATAAGAATTTTATTATGTATGATTGATCATATGAATTATATTCCAATATCATCTAACATGATTGCAAGACCTAAACCAATATTTATCTTGCTTAAGGCATTTAATTATTAAGTTATAACCCTAACTACATCATACTTGTGATTCTAGGGCAAGATTTAGGGAAATCCCAAAAGGGGACATTACAAGCAATTATATTTGGAATATTTGACAAGAACCTCCATTCTTTTTTACTTTAATGGATGCTCAAAACCTCGATTTTAAAGGTAGGTTGCGAGACTATTGTTAAAATGTTGTAGAATTTGGCTTAACACCTACCCACTGCATTGGCTTGAAAGTTTGTAAAGCCCTTTCATCAAACCATTTTATGCATATATTGTTCCAAATCTTGCATTTTGGTATGAATTAGGAAGATGTTGGTAGCCAGTCATAGCATTTGGGTTTCCATTTGCTAATTGCATTTTCTTAAACCTTTAAAACAAATTCATTTAGTGTATATGCTACAAAGATTACAATCTTGAGATAACATTTCTTTGAGTTATTATGTCGAACAATCCATTTTCCATGTCTATCTTTCTACATTTTGCATACATGTTTATCAACGTAGTTGCAACTACAATGTATGATAAAGTTTCTTCATGTCATTTTCTTAACAAATTAATTTTTTGTATATAATGTAATCCATGGTAGTTTATAAGACCACATTTCTTTCAAAACTCATACCTCCAGGTAGTTATGACTATCAACTTTTGTTTTCCCCTTTTAAATGATCAAAGTTATGAATCTTGAGAAGGCGAGAAAAGTTATGACCATCATGATCAATCCAATCCAATCAATCCATCATCATCTCGGGATATCCTTCCCAATCCTTTTGTTTCTTAACACTATCCTTGCATTGTTGTGTATCCTCAACAATGTTATCATCATCAATCCATCAATTCAATCAATCAACCCTAGCCTAGTTTTCAACAAATCCCAAAACAGATCACTGATATCATCACACATATCCATATTCAAATCATCAAAATCATGAAAAAAATTCAAAAACATTCACAAAATCAGAAAATCCAAAAACATCCAAATCACATCAAATCACATCAAAATAAAAAAACATGGTTATCTGAACTAAGTCGTCTTTGAGCTTAAATGTAGGCAAGGTTGATCTTTGATCAGCTCCTGAGACACAAAAACAAAAAAAAACATTTAAATAACCCAAAAATCCAAAAAACAACCTCATAACATTTCAAAAACATCCAAATATTTGAAAAAATCCATCCGTCTTATTTCACTTCACACACAATAATCAATCATCCATAATAAATCAATCACCTTCATCGTTTGGAAATACAAATAGAAACAACCACAACAATCAACAAAAGCAAACTTCAAACGCAAAATAAAAATCAAACAACAAACTTTTAAATGAAAAATAAATCAAACTCTTGATCATTCGCAAACATGTCAATCAAACCTTATATCAGCAGCCTTTTCAAACAACCTATCAACTTGCCACCATCCACTAACATGTCCTAGGATGCATCCTTCCTACAATGGGCATTATCTTTGGCAACCACTTTGGATACTTATCCTAAGAAAAACACATCCTTTTGGATAGAGGTATGAAGAACATTAGCTTGTTGGTTTACTTTATCTTTTCTTTTGATTTATCTTATTGAACTCTTTCCAATGACCTCTCGATGATGTCTAATCTAAAATATTTAGAGAGAAAGGAATGGGGCATTGAACATTATCTTTTTCTTGTTGTGCTTGTTGGATATTCCTATAATATAACTTGGTGATGCTTACTTTGTTCAATATGTAGGGAGGATTTTTTGGACGTCTTGTTGACTATTACATTGTTAGGTTTTTCCTTTTTGTGTTTTGGTCTAAGATGTTTGAAATATCTGAATACATATTAACATGGTTTTGTATGTCAAGTGTGAACATGGATACTCCTATCTATTTTTCGATTCAAATTCCATCGCACTAGATACCACGTCATCCTGGTTTTTTATACCTTGATGCATCATATCTACATGTTATATCAAACATAAGGAAAGTTATGTCATTTATATCCCCACTCCCTGTATAAGCAAAACATCATCATCATTCATCATCATATCTAATAAAGTCTCGATGACTCATAGACTTGTTGGACTTCTACATCTTGAAATCAAGGGTCGATCCCTCTCATTCTTCTATCCTCTTCCACACTAACATGTTATCATCACATTCACCAAAAATCTACCTGCATTCATAAAATGTCAACATACCCATCCTGCATACTCATACATATCATCATAATAGGAAACATCATCCATATCACATGCATTGCATCATCATTTAAGTTGCTTAGGATAATATAGATTTGTTATTCTAAGCATCTTAAAACCATCTCATTTGCATTATCATTATAATATAGATTTTTTACTCTAACCTTCTCAGTTCACCATCTTGAACCTTTTTGTCATGAGCTCAACCTAAAATTAAATTTATTTCCTGATCTCTCGAGGGGGCAATGTAGTAGCATAATTTTTTCCAATAGGGCAGCAGTGGGGCATCCAAAAAATGAGAAATATTTTGAATTTTGATATCGGCAGCGTTATTCTTTGAACCAATGCAGCAGGTACCTTGCTTTAAAGAGGGGAAAAATGTAGACACTTAAATAAACTTGATTAATATTATGCATCTAATTCAGATTAATTAACACCATTTCCATATAAATCACTTCAGACTAACCAATTAATTAAATAATCAATATTATTTAGTTAAATCCATCAATTTCTACTATTAATCAAATAATCAAATAATTAACTTTATTAGATTAATTCACCTTTCTCCTGATTATTGTTCATCATATTTAATTAAATCCCCCAAAAATCTTCTCATTTGATTAAATAAATCAAATCAAATGTCACAGTCCCCTAACCCATCCAAGTTAATTTATTCTGAATTAATTATCCTGAAGCCACTTTCTAAACATCATTAATAAATCCTAGCTTTTAACTCCTAAAAAGTTAAATCAACCCATGGTCAACTAACCAGGTTGCACATGAAATTCATTTCTTTTAATTATCTAATTACCCTATTTATCCTCACAATTGCATATTCCTAGGAATATTCCTCCCAACCACCTCCTCATGTTCAATTTCCCTCCAAAGGTTTTAAATAACCCCTTACACATTCATAAATACCTCTTACATCCTCATTTATTCTTCTTACATCCTTTCACATCTTCAACCAAATTCATTTACTTCTTACAACCTTTCAAATCCTCAACCATTCTCATTAATCTCTCTTACATCTCCTTTACTCTACACATTCCCCAAAATGTGCTTCACCCTCACCCAATAGAATTGTGACAAGTGTCACATTCCTATTGGCTCCCCTTTTATCCCACATTCACCAATTTCTCTCATTCTTCAACCCTTGAGTCCTATAATTAATAGAGGCATTTTCTACACATTATGGATCCACAACTTGAAGCATTCTTACTATAGGTAGTTTCACTCATAACATTCACCATTTTCATCATATTTTGAGATTTGTTTCATCATCGTAGGTACTTGGAATCAACTACAGCATTGGAGCTTATAAAAGGGGTTGGGAAAGGGCTTATTTCCACATCAAAGGAGAACCAATCCCCCTATGGGATGAAGGTTAGTTGTTTTGAATCTGATTACATGCTATCTATAGTTTGTTTGTGCTTTCATTTTCATGTTTTCATCTTCATTTTAGCTAGGAATCTCATAGGGAATACTTGATTTGTGTTTCTAACATGATTAACTAGTGTTTGTTGGTCTTGTGTTAGAAAATTGTAGATTTGGTGTTCACAATATATATATTTATAACCTACACACAAATCACCACAAATCACTAGTTCGCATCATCTTCAAATTCTTAATAGTTTGGCTATTATAGGTCTTAGAAAGTGAAGATTTAGTTTAAAATGTTGAGATCAATATCCTTCTTTGGCCAAAAAGTTGAACTCATTATTGTGGGATTACCCAATTAGGTGCAGGTTGAGCCAACAACTGAGGTGATCTAGGCTATGTTGGGGTTGAAATGGTTGGGTTTGCCATTATAGCGAGTTGTTGTGGCTACAAAGATTGTTGTGATTGTGGGTAATTAACATGTTTGGTTTTACCATTGTTGGTTCCCACACCACTATGGTGGCCATTGGTTTTGTGGGGGTTTTCACTAAGAATTATAGTTTGAGGCTTGGCATGGTTATGGTGGCCATATCCCCTACTATGAAGCCCAATTAGGTGATTGGGCCATTGGCTAAGATTGATTTTGCATATTATTTCAAGGAAAATTATTCTAATTGGAGAAGTTTGTATTACCCCCAAGAAAGGACATATTATAAGACAAGGGATCTTGAGGCATACCTTTTCTTTGTTGTCATGGCTTCCGCTAGGCAATGTAGAGTACTTGGCCTTCCTCATCCTCCAAGGTTTGAATTTCAAGTCTCTCTTGCTTCTCAAAAATGTTGGCAAGCTTCTTGCATTTACAGTTCACTTTCTTATGGCGGTAATGTGGACAATATTCAATAAGAGTTTTGTTCACTTCCTCTTGCTTAATTTTGGTGTGCAAGGTATTCAAATGGATAGCTAGGTGGTTGATTATGTCCTTCATGTTAGACAATAGGTTATTGAGTTCTACCCTAGAGACTCTAGTGGATGTTTTATTGGAAGAGAATTGTCTATCAAACTTGGTCTTCTTCATAGATGACCTTGAATAATTTCAACATACCTGGCAGGTTTCCTCAAAAGGTAATTGAGAAATGTCCCCTACCCCTATGATGTTTAAAGCATCCACTTAGTCTTCATTTACTCCTCACAAAAATACCAGCTTTAGTGATTCTAAAGAGAGCCTATTATAGTGTGATTTCTTCAGACAGAATTGAAACCTTTCCACATAATCCTCAAGTGGTTCATCTTCCCTTTGTGACATCTAGAATATATCATCTCTCTTATTATCTATCCCTATGAAATAATCCTAGTACTTCCGCAAGAATTTGACTTTCATTGTCTCCCAATTGGGTACTACATTTCTTCCTAACCCCATAAACCATCACAAAGTAGAATCTTTCAATGTGGTTGGAAAGAGTTTTAATCTGTGAGCATCCATGGTGTAATCATAACTTCTACACAAAACATCAAATTCAAACAAGAATGTTTTTGGGTCTTCGATAACCAATCAATAGAAAATTGGAAAGGCTGAGGGGGCATATCCTTGAGAGTAGCAGCCCTTTCTTGGTTTGTGATTAGAAACTCAAATGTAACATTTTTTATTGGATTTCCCATTGCTTCCTCTTCCATAGTCTGAAGATGCCTTATAAGAGTCTCCCCTAAGAATAGAGTAGGTACTAGTGTGAGAGGTGGTTCTATATCATTGATTCCCCTAATAGGTTCATTGTTTGCAACAATATCCTCAAATTATTCATGGGATGAAGGGAGAAATATTCCCAAAGCATCTCATAGTATCTTCTTCAACTACTTAACTTGGGGTGGCTTTAGAATAGTGGTTTACACTTTATTAGAGGAAGGAAATTTCACATTTTTTTTTAACCATATTGCATGGGTTCGGCCGAACCCATGCTTCGACCAAACTAAAGAAACCCTAAAAAAAAAACATATTTAAATAGGTTCGGTTGAACATGGGTTCGACCGAACCCCCTTAATATGACAAAAAGAAAAAATTTGTTCGTTTTAACTTGTCACTTTTACTTGTTTTTTTACCAGTCACTGTCCCTACTGCCCCTGGTGCGTGCGGCGACCCGAGAGCGTGACGGAGACCAAACAAAGGTGTTTCTTTCCGGCCAAAGCAAATTTGAGTTCGTTTGTTTAAAATTCATCATTCCAATTTGCATATCGAGCACTATTGACAGGTTAAAATGAATTCAAATTGCATTTGTTTGAAAGTTTTTAAAGCATTTTCAATATAGTATTTTGCTTCCCCATTTTGTATATATTTTTGTCTTGTTAAACACCTTTGAAGAGAAAAATGAATATCAAAACTATCAACTATCTGTTAGGGGATGAGAGGTCTATAATTCAAAACTTCACCCATTGAACTTGCATTTATATTTGGCATGTATTTTAACTTGTTCAATTTTTTTAAATCAATCCAAGGGTTTGAGTCAGGAAAAATGAGTTTCCTCCCAAAGTTAGTGCAAAAAAACATTATAATGGCTCTCAACATAGTCTAAAAAATGGAGATAAATAAATTCCTAAAGACTAGAAGTGTAGGGGTCAAGGTCACAAAATAATTTTAAAACTACAAATTTAGGGTCAAACTTGTAGATGAAAATGTAAATTTCATACATGTAGGAGTGAACCATGAAAGTCATAGCTTGGTTTGTTAAGGTGTCATAATATTAAATCTTATAAAAAATCAAGAATCATATCATTGATTATGTACATTACAATAAAATATCTCCATATAACAAATGAAGCTAAAAACCCTAACCCTCTTTGTCAATTCTATAGTGTGCTTGCTACATGAGTAATTTTTTTTATGAAAACCATGTTTAGGAATGAAAATATCCAATCCCTTATGCTTCTAAACTAAAGTTTGCAATGCTTATGGTTCTTTTGGCCTTATAGATTCTTGAATCATTTTATAATATAAAACCTACATATAACCTACTTTGGCTCTAATAATTGTAAACCCTTTAGGAATTCTAAATTGTTGCATCTTGTCTTGATTTTCCCACCATTGTTATTCCTTTTGAAATTTTTACAAATTAGGCAAAGAATCCTTGCACTTATATAGAGGATCCTTAGGTATGTTCTTAAAATTATTTAAGGTTAAATGACTTAATCTAAAATAAAGGCATATATGGATCTCTTGCAATTGTAACCTCTTTACTAGTGTTCAAACATATTTGATACCTTGATGGCATGACATAGATGATGTTGCTTGATATTGCTTTATCCATGGATACCCAAGTAAAATATGAGATACATCTAAAGAAGAAATAATATGACATAGAATAAGAACTTCCCTCATCTTTTAGACCAAAAAATTAAGGTAAAATAATGTATCCTATAGTTTCAATCAACATATCATTAGTCAATTTTAAATAAACCCTCAAATATGCATATGCTTGTTTATAAAATGATGATAAAACAAAAATTATTCAATGCATACATTTTATTGGTGAGTAAGATCAATAAACACACCCTTACATGGTTCATGATCCACACAAAACCAAAGGACCATTATAATTATTTGGTAATATCTCACAATGTGAAAAAGGTGTCAAAAAAATTAGCATACCTAAATCGTAAATTGACTTGTCATAAAGTGGGTGGGTAGCTTAGTGGTGGAGATTTGCATCCTAACTAGTTCATGGAAATTTCAACATGGTATTAGAGCCAAGCTAGGTGCATTTGACACCTATGTTGTGGCTCAAGGGAGTGTGTTGGAGAAATGATACACACCTAAGCCATAAAAGGACTCATCACAATGTGAGCCATTAGCTCAATAGTAGAGCATCCTAACACCAAATGGGAGGTCCTAAGTTTGAATACTGGTTAGTCCATAGAAATTTCTATAAAAGTCAATCACTAGTACATAAGAAGAAGAATAAGTACCCTTATAATTTTTATTAATACCAACAAATCATTCCTCACATACATAGGTGAATCAATGATTTCAAGCTCATCAACATGTATATGTACCTCAATCTCATGACCCTCATATAAAACCATTTTATTAGATTTATTTAGTGTAAAATATTTAAATTTTCATTAGGAGGAACAATTGAAGGATTGACCCCAATATTAACCCCCTCAACCTAATTTTTTTTTTATCAATCAAATCCTTAATCAATTATTCCTTAATCCCATAAAATGTTGAGTATAATTACAATTAACTCTACAATTTAATAACAAAATTCTTTCTCATTATATCTTTTGGGAATAACTTTGATTTATCTAATGGCCTAATAGGAGGAAGTGTAATCATGCAAGCACTAAGTAAATTTTGAAGCACATTTTACAAAGGAAAAAGTTGGAGGCTTTAGAGTCATAATTATATTAGAAACATTTATAATGTATAGTTTGTACAATGGTCATTTCCATTATTTTTTACTATCCTTTTGGAAATAATTTTTCTTTTCAAATTTACAAGGGTAGGATGATGTAGATGAAGCATTAGAAGATCCATAATTAAGTGTGGTAGCCTCTAACAACTTTAGTTCTTAACATTCATCTCACTTGCACATGCAAATGTTAAGAATGTATATACTTTGTAGATCCTTGTTTACAGTCAAAAAATCTAAAATAATAAACTTCAATCCAACATTCCCAATATTTGCATTGACCAATTTCAATATTAAAAAAAATAGACCCAAATGGAAGATAATACTATTAAATTTCATGGGAAGAACTTAGCCAATAACTTATCATCATACACAAAATCCAAATATGTAGCACTAAAGAACCTTGAATGTGTCATGGGATCTCCTTTAACATTGTGCATCTCAAATCTAGGATCCAAAAATCCAACAAAAAATGGATATGTAAAATTTTCAATAGAAATTGAATTGTGTTTGATTTTTATATGTACATGTCTTTTTTTGTTTCCATTAGGTAAGGAATCAACATCACTTTTCATCTCAACAAGCCTTTAAACATTAATGTCAAGGGTAGATAGAGGCACACTAGGATTAAGGACATGAATGAAAGTGGCAAGATGAGAAATCGAAGGTGGTGTATAAATTTGTCGTGACATAATAAATGAGTGTGGAGTGACAAAGACTTGCGTAGGAATATCACATTGAGGGGAACATGGGAAGTGTAAACAAAACTAATGAGAACTAATGTGGAGACAAGAGAACTATGTGCATCATAATAAGTAAGCATGAGATGAGATCTAGGAAAAAGGAGAGGATAAATTTGGGGAGATTTGGTGGAAGGAGAAATAAATTGCATAAGATAGATAGGAGTAAAACAATAAGGAGGAATACATGAAGAAGAAGCTGGGGATGGAGGGAAAATGACACATCACTCAAAGGGATTGTTGAGCTTATCCTTTTACCTATTTAACTTTAAGTACTTTCTTTCCACATGGCTTATTAATCAACATAGTATATGAAGGAGATCAATCATTGTACTAGATTAATATTACTAGCCAAATTTGCAAGATCCAAAGAAAGGTTGTGTGCATCAAAGCTATATCTTGATTACCATTTTCTCAACAAGGGCCTCATGGTCAAATGATTATTCTCCATTATGATAAATTTAGTATCATGCATATTCCCAATCATACCAATTTTAGCTTGATTCACAACCATGGTGGGATTGAACTATGACTTCTTATAGTTAGGAAAAGAGGATTATTTTGGTATTAGAAGGAAATAAGGATCGAACAATGTTTAGATTTGATTAAGAAATTAGACAATGAGAAATCACTTAAATCTAAAAACTAAATAAGATTCAAGAAAACCTTTAAACTACTTGGGTATCAAAGAATGATTTACATAATAAAAAGTTGAAAATCTACAAGTAGAAATACCAAGTTACAAAAACAAGAATAATCGTTATGGTAATAGAAAGAGAAAATGCTTCCTCTTAAAAAACATGTTTATTAAGAGTTATAATTTACATAGTGTTGAGGAGCACATAATATAATAAACATGATTCAAGTACCAAAACATTAAGTATGATGATTGGGATGAGAGGATCAACTTGGGGAGGATTATTATAACATCATTAGTTGGAACTTTTTAATTTTATCTCTTTGTGTTGGTGTTGTTTTTAATGTTCTTAATTAGAGCGCGGATGATGTTAATATACATTTAATGATGCATTTTGAAATTTATTTAGTAAATGTCTCATTTTGTACATCTTTAGTAATTGTATAAAAATTTGGAATATTTTGGTTAATACATCTTATTGGAAAACCATTCATTGAAAATTTTTGAAGTCCACAACCGAATGGTTTGTGATGACCTCTTGCCTTCAAGAATTTCTATTATGCTCATCAATTTCAAACCATTTTGGGGTTCTGAATGTTTTTAAATTTTAACAAACTCATTACAAAAAAGATGGATTTGAATTTCTTTTTCTTTTTCACATTTAGGTTCTTCTTCTTATGTAATTTGAGACACATTGAGTTTCATTGTTCATGTCGATATTTATAACAAGTATGCAATGAAGTCAAACTTTTTTAGATTTGATTCAAGTAATATGACATTTATTTTGCTTTCCAATCTATAATTTTTTTATGTTCTCAAGGCTATATAATTGAAGTTCATTTATGTTAACAACTATTAGATTAAATATTTTTATCCCCAATTATTTTCAAATGATTTTATACTTTAATATTTGTATTCTTATTCTTTCTTTCATCATTTCATTTAAATTAACCATTTAAGGATGCTATGTTACATTATAGTTGTTCTCCACCCTTTTAAATCAAGCATTAGTATGAAAATATTATTGATGAGTAGATGAATTGTTACAAGTTCTATTTTAGATTTGTATTCTTTATCTAGATATATTATTTACCAAAGTCTCATTGTTTCTTTAGTACTGTGATATATATATATTATATAACATGGAAAATGTGTGAGATCATGTTCCACTGTGCTAAATTTTGTTTGCAAATACTAGTAATGAGATAAAAAATTGAGAGATTCATTAGCAGAGGGTGCAAACCCGGGGATATATAGTGAACCATGCATGTTAATATTGCATAGTCTAGAAAAACTAAAAGATGAACTTGAGAGGACTAGTGCATATTCCCTAGACAAAGTGAATGCTATTCTTTCCCGCATGCAGGAAAAAGTACATGGTGACGTTCCCCTTAAACAAATACAAGATAGTGTCACCAAAGAAATGATAAAGCCACTTGTTTTCCATTTTATCAAAATGTGCGTAAGGTTAGGGGATACCAGGTCACTAGATGTGTTGATCATGCTATGGCCTCATTGATCTACCCACGATTTCTAGCAACACATGGTCTATACCCAAACAATGACCAGATTCCATTGTATTTTGTTCAGCAGTTGTATGCCGAGGTCCATTTGGGCCTCAAAGTTAATCTTCACCGGACATTCCACCATATGCGTTGGTCGTGGGCGGTAGGATTGCTAATACCGCCTCATCATCGATGCATAGACCACCCCCAATGTTTAGGTATTGGTTGGTGACAGGTCTCTTGCTCTCACCCTAGCTCTAGCCCCCATAACATATGAGGTTGTTGTTGCTTCCCAAAAGGAAGCAATTGACACTGTAGGTGACATTGCGGCTGCCACCACTAGGATATCTGATGATCGTGTAGGTCAGTATTTGATATCTAAACATTCCTGATCCACACCATTTTTAGCACAGTGGACCACCATGGATCCTTTTACAATGACCGGCATCCCTACTCCTACACAGCTTGATGCACTTGCAGGAGATATGGCACGCATGACTCTACATTGTTTGGTTGAGGACCTGTTGGAGGCATATGCCCACATTGTATTAGACAATGGGATCGGTATAGAGTATGTTAGAGATCATTTGAGACAAGTAGAGGTTGTTCAGTTCCGTGATCCCATCATTCTCAGCCGAGCACTAGTGCGCATCAGGATCCACCTATAGTTCATACGATAGCTGCACAGACTATGGGTTTCACTGATATGTTGATTGGTTCTGGTTCATCATCACCAATGCCATCTCACCTTCATAGTCCTCTACATTCATCATTTCTGGTAGGACATGGGATAGATCAGATGGATGCAGATGTTGATTCGTCGCTTGATCATTTGGTGGATATGGTGGAGGCGAATGTTTCGTAGGACTTAGGTCATCCGACATCGATGATGCATGTATGTGCATGTGCATGTTTCCACCCTTTTTCATTATTTTTTTAAATTCTTTAACTAGATATTCATGTAAGTTGATATATATGTGTGTATATATTGTTACAGGTGGACATACCTCATATCACTCCTATCCTTTGTCCAGATCGTGTGCATGATCAATGTGACTCTTTGGATGAATCTGCTGTCAGTGGACATGTGATTTTTACATTTTTATATAAGCACACATGTATATGTACATGTAATATATTTATGTATGCATAGATCTAGATTGATATTTAAAAATACAAGTTCATTTTAAAATAACTTTCATAAAATTTATTTAATATAAATTATATGTATTTAACACATCTTGTACACAATTTTATTTGCAAATTTCGGCGCATCCAACAAAGCGGAGTTGTTCTCATTTAGATAGCCATTGGAGGCTAGGGTGAACCCATTCATATTTAGGCCATGCACACTAAGTTATGATCTTTACCACATGTATTTGCTTATATGATGATCTTTAGTATTTGAGATTTGGTGATCTCTAACTTACATTTTCTTATATGATATACATTTGCTTATTTGTTGATCTTTAGTATTTGACTTGTTTGATGATCTTTGAATTTACATTTTATTATATGAGTATGTACACATACTTTCTTATATGATAATATGCAGCCACATTTGCCTCTTTGCTTATAATATGTGTTATGTTTATATGTATTGAATCCCACTTTACATGTATGTACATGTGTTTGTATGGTTTTAAACATGTTTACACATAATATATGTATGCATTTTAGCACAAATATTCAATATACATACATGTTTTTCTTATTTTTATGATCTCTTACAGCTTACATTTCCTTATATTCAATGTACATTTGATCTCTAGTAGAATTTTAGGGAAATCAATGCCACTTTATAATTAAGTTCATTCATATTTGATCATAATAAATATATTTTTTTAAATGACTTAATCAGCATGAACCATTGAGTTGAGGACAAGATATAATCTTTTTGACAAGTAACTTGAAATTCAATTCAAATATAATGAAGAAAATTTAATTCAAATTATACCTCTATTATACATTTTTGACAAGTAACTTGAAATTCAATTCAAATATAATTAAGAAAATTCAATTCAAATTATAACTCTAATATACATTTTTGACACTTTAACAAAATTCTAAAATTACTAGATATGTTGTGCATACCTATGAATTAAATAACAACAAACTCCACAATGAAACAACTTGTTTGTTTACTACTTGATTCATTTAAACTAGGATCTAGTTATTCCATGTACACTAGAATAAATTTTTTCCCATCCCATATGCATATAAATAGAACCTTATTTTTCATTATTCTGGATATCAAATTGCAAGATTAATTCTCATTTATATCACTTGGAGCGCATATTTTGGAGAAGAAGTTTTTGCACATTTATCAAGGAGGCAAATATTGGAGCTTGACAACTTTTCATTTTTATCAATAAAGGCAAAATTTGGAGGATAATTTAACTAAGTTGGTAGAGGACTTGTTTTGAGTCATCTTTAAGTTGAAGAATAAAATGGGACAACAAAGAAAAAGAAAAAATGTCTCAACGAAAATTTTCAAAAGAAGAACAAAAGAGGCGTGAACAAAACTTCAAAAATTATCATAGAAAGAAAAAAGGTACATGCTTTTTTCTTCTCTCTCTCACTCTCAAGTGTGTGTTTAGTACTTTTAATTTGAAAAACCATGAGTATTCATTTGATGGGATGGAATCCATAATGTGCATTACTCCACCCAATAATTTGGTTAGTACACCTAAACATAAATTTGTATGTGCATACATTTTGCATTGGCTTTCTTATTAAAATTAGAAATGTTTAATCTTATGACCATTTTTTTTTTCAACTTACAATGCACCAACTTAAAATGTACTCTTAAACGCTAAAATATTGTACATTAAATCCTTCCCTTTCTAAAACCTTATCTTTTACCAATACCTTTGTTTAATGTTTTTGTCATCACAATATCATTGTTGAGTATTGCATCTACACAATTTTCTCTTTACTCTGTTCATGAAGAAAATGATAGTGTACTTCAATACATTCTTAGTTCTCCAATGAAACCTTAATTTTTGTGTCCCTCACTATGCCACTTTTATTTTCATAATTTTTTCAACCACATTAATTATTTTATGGCTTTGCAAATTCCTATATATTCTAACTTTGCACTCTGAAAGAGACCATTATTTTTTCTTAATTATTCATGAAACTACACCTTAATGTACAATGAAGTAGCATTCTAATGTTGATATTTGGTGATCAATATCCCCTATCCAATCTACATTGCAACATCTAATTAGCTTAATATTTTTCTAAACTCCCATTGAAATTAATCTAATGACCAATAGTTCCTTAAAAATATTTTTTAAATATTTTAATAAATTCCCAATTCTAAGCTCTAGAATTATTTGAAAATTAGAACTCAAATTATACTTAAAGCCAATGCAATGTCAGGTTTTCTAGAGACTAACACATGTATACATCAAAACTCAAGCTATATGGTGCATGTTATCACCTGAAATTGCACCCTTGTTGAAACCGATGTTCAACACCTCAGTGTAACATTGGAAGACCTCTAAAGATGTGGGTTTCTTGCAGATAGAGGTCAACCTCCGGAGAAGGCCGGCTTCCTTTGTGTTATCACCTAAACTACTGATTCTTTGAAGGGAAAGGGAGAAGGAAAATGCATAAAAATGGAAACTATACTGAACTATTCCTATGGTGATACACCGAGTTGATAAGAAATCAGGAAATGAAAACAAGATGCAAACACACTGGGGAAACTAGACTGCAGCTATTTTACTTACTCAACATAACCCCATTAGACTTATGCATCACTCTTGACAGGTTTGATCTACATACATATCTCAAGAAGGAAGGAACAAACTTCACAGCTTTGTGGTATGAATACAGATTTAGAAAACACTGTTAAAGAAATACATACATAAGCTAACATACAAGAATGAGAGTGGTAAGAGCATTAGTACTTGTTTTCAAGGTGAACTCTGTTTTGCATTCCAGATTTCAATTGAGTTACAAAAAACATACATTTAGTCAAGAAAGGATTAATAAAAATCACTAACTCTTTTGAGCATATAATGTGAACTATCTACAAAAAAGGAAAAAATGCCTTATATATCAAACTGTGTCGGCTCCTTAGGGCTTACAAAAAATATCAGGGCTTAGAAAGATCTGCTCCTTAGATCTTTTTATTGAAATAATTGTTGCACCCTGCGTGTCCATGTTGGTGTGAAAGATTTCCTTTAGGGGAAACTTTCTTGATGTTTCTGCAACCACCACATTCACTTCTGCTCCTCGTGTCAATCTTTGAATTCCCCCCAGTCGAGTTGCTTTGAATGCTCTTGAGCTTAGAATAGATCCGTGTCGATTCACATTTTGTTGATCTTCTTCAGACTGCCACGACCTACTTTCAGATCCCTCTGATTGGTCG
>VDFB02321066.1:0-29394 GCA_007258455.2 Sequoia sempervirens
GCTGATCCTCAACCAACAGAACCACATCTTCATGAAGAGGCAAAGAGATCAAAATCCACCAAATTCGAGCAAAGGTGGAATGGCCTCTAAAAGAAGTGAAATCACGAGCCTTCCTCTAAAAGAAGTGAAATCACGAGCCTTCAAAAAATGATCAATAGAGTTTCCAATGCCTTCATAACAAGTCTCCTCCCAAAATTGGAAGGGGAGATTAAGGAGTCTAACCCACACTAGATGCTCATTGAGTGGTTGATAAGGGGTTCAAGGAAGAAGTCGAGGGTTTGAGCAAGAGAGAATGCTCTACCCAAGTCCAAAGTCGACCCAACACCAAGTAACAATCCTCAATAGAAACAAAGATAGTAATGAAAAAACCTTTAGCACAAAGGAAGAGCTCAATCTTACTAGCCACTAAGGTACTCCAAGAATCCAAAACCCACTTATGCAAGTTGAGAAAAAAGACTAGAAATTGGAAAAACGACACACCAAACCTTGCCTCTAGTAGAAATCCTCATTCTCAGCAACATCCTCCCCACAAACCAGCACCGAAGAAAGTTCGGCACAAGAGAGAGGGCACACCCGAGGAGGGTGAGCAAAACCATATCTGGCCACCAAAGAGTAAGAACAAGCCCCTGCAGAGACGGCAGGCAAGAGAGGAGGTGTGAAGGGGGGCAAAGGGGCCTTAGCAGGAGGCACACGCACAAAAATGCTACGAGGCACACACTCAAAAACACCACGCAAACCCACCACATGCAACGAAAACAAACCAGGAGCCCACACAGAAGTCTTGGCGGTGGACCCAGGAGAAGGCGTAGGGGTGTGAGCGAGACAGCATGGGCACAAGCGACAACAGATACAAGAGAAGGTGCAGAGGCACGAGAGATGCAGGAGTCATCTCTTAAGGATTATGTTGAGGTTTCAAGACAAAGCATTTCCTTAAAGTTGACATTAATTTCTGCCAACTAAATATCTCAGGAACTTACTGATATGTATGTAGTTTTATACACAATTAACCTTGCACTGATTAGTATATTTTTTAACATATAATATAGGTTAAGATATGGAATTTTCACAGTTCATAATGTTAGTTCAAAGATTTTTGAATTAGAGTATGTGAGTATTATGTGATTATTTTTCTTCGTCAATTCTACATTTTAAGATTGTCTAATCTAGAAATATTCAAGCTAAATAATGTAAGTATAATAAAAGTAATAAATTATTGTTATCATGTAAAAATGAATAATTTTGATTAGTTTTATAAAAAATGATAATTGAATTATTTTTTATAGTTTTGTGAAAATAGAAAAATAAGAATAAGATCGATATATGAATAGGCTAACATAAAGGTCCATAAAATTAATAGAAATTATTTTTAAATTCAATTATGTATATTTTTGCATTGACATTTTAAATTGTGCTCAAGGTTCCATTATTAGAAAGATGAAATGATTTAAATTATAAATTTAACACTTAAAAGAAAGTGAGTGAAGAGATGACAAGATGAAATGTCCAAAGAAAAATAAATATGTAATGTATAAACATATATTATTAAATTATGTTAAAAGTCAATGAAATTAGTCTATACTAAAAGTTAATAGAATCAAGTATTTATTAATATTGGTATGGATAGAATAATGACAATATAATTATATTTGAAAATGATATGCATTGCTATGTATAAATGCAATAGCAACCAACCTATTAATTATGTGTTGACATATGGTGATACATAAATATTCAAAAATGCTATATATATAAATATTGCATATATAGTAATTCTTCAGACATGTGGGCTATAGGTTTTGATCCGAGGATGGAATTCGCTAAACAAGTCCTTGTTTGGATAAGGCTTCCAAGCTTGCCTATAGAATATTGGAATAAAGAATGAGGAAATGTTTGTGTGCATTGCTAGCTCAATTGGACAATTCAATGCTATTGATTTGGTTACAAAATCAAGATAGTGCATGTTGTTTGCAAGATTTTGTCAATGTTCACATTGACAAGAAGCTTCCTCCTTCGATCATTGATAGTGTGCTTAAATTGCTGCAAAATGGGTCATGTTGCTGCAATTGTGTGAATAATCAATGGAAACAAAATATCCAAGGAGAGAAGGTCTAGCTGATGCCTACTTAACCTCGGTCTATTGTTGAGCATTCCATAGAGTGTGGTGTCAAGGAGCTTTCCCCTTCATCAATTTATGTTCTTTATAGTATTGGCTGCCTATCTTCAAGGGACGAACCTCAACTCAAAGAAAATGATCAAGTGATGATTCACAATGAATTTGGTCTTGGGCTGTCCCGGTTTGGTAAGGTTGTCAAGCGTTGAGGAACTCATTTCCTCTTTCCCTTTGTCCCCATCTGCTTTGTATATGGCTTCTAATCTTGGGAGTTCCATCAAGATTATTGCACGGCTTTAAGAAGGGATGGTATTCATGAGCAATTTGATTTCTAACCACCATGAGTTAGCTTGTCATGCGTTAGGGTGGCTAGCCAAATTGGGGTGCACCTTGTTATTGGTAAGCTTTGTTATTGTTAGTTTCTTCTTGTGTCTTTTGTGTTTTTTGTTTTAATAGTGCTCTTTGAAAATTTATCTGTGTAAAAGAGTTTGGACTCTTTTAAAAAAATCACATTGATTAATAATATCAAAATATTAATATATAAAATGTAATATATATATTAATGATGGATCACTAAATGTGATCCAAAAGGCTAACTCAAAAATATACAGTTGAATCCAAAGCCCTTGGTTAATAGAACATAAATATAACACTTCTCCAAATATGTTTCCCTCCAAAAAATATATATATATAAAAATTGATTGGTCTAGGGCCGAAACTGTAGATGAATGACGGCATATGAAATGGAATCTGGTTCTGAATTGTACAGTTTTGTGCAGACAACCTTTTTTTTACATGGTCCAAGAATTAGTTGAAAATAAATTGAATTAATTGTACGATGCATATATAAACCCTTAATTCTGTCGATTGTCAAGAGTATTGTTGATTTTTTTTTAAAAAGAGTTTTTCACGTATGAGCTTGCAATAAATCGTATTGCTATATCATTGGAAGTTCAATTGGCATTCGTCTGTCTATGCATGTATTCATCTACAAAATGATTTGTTGAACATTCGACATGTATCGATAAAAACCATCACAAGGTTTACTTCATACATTATACAATCGTCAACATTGGAAGCTATTAAATGTAAACCATGGAAAATTCGACAATGATAAAAACATAACATGGTCACTTTATTCAATATACAATCGTCTGCATTGGAAATTAATATGTTGACGATGGAAAAATTCTTTACAACAAAGATTGCCTATCATGGCCCTTCAGACTATAAAAGTAATAGATATTTTCAAAACATAAAGCTCCTAGTTGGGTTTGTATTTAGTGTAATCCTTTACCTATTGGACCATCCATTGCCAATGCTCTAGATATTGCTCCCCACTAGAAGGTTCTCCAGCTTGTCCAGCTTCACAGTTTGGAACAATGAGGGACATCGACGCACAAAATACCTATGCCTCTTCAACAAGAAAATTCCAAAAAAAAAAAGCATTAATGGTAGTTGTGAGTGAAAATTCATGGTGTCTTGAGCTAAAAAGATACAGTTTAAACCAGAAGCACTTTCTTAGCATTAATGGTGTCTTGGGTGAAAATTGATGCCCATTCTTTTTTATGGATCATTGGGATGAATCTATTTGCCTTTTACAATTATGTATCAAGCTATATTGCAAAGATAGAAGGCATGTCATGAGCATAATGGAAGAAGAATATTTGCAAATGGTTCGGTTTTGTGGAAATCTAGATGTGTAAGCTTATGGCCCATGTGAATTGTAGTCAACTGCATAGACTGCACTATGCAGACGATGACATTCTGCAGGAAAAGGCGCTTTTCATTGTCATTAAAATTTCAACTTTGAATGTGCCATTGTTCTGAGCTGAGTTAGTCTTCAGTCATTTGCGAGATGTTTCATTTACTATCAGGCAAAGTGATCAGAAACCTGGCATCTTGATATTGACATCTCTAGTGCTGCTTCATAATGACGTTGTAAATTCTTCTTGGCATAGTTCTATCTTCACAAAATTCTCGATTTTTTATCATATGGATACACCCTTTGTAGTCTTGCATTTCATGCTAAATTTTGTTGCATTGCTAAGCAATTTTCAGTTCCTACTTATTTTAGTAATAAGAATTTCCTCGCATGAAATTTGATACATCTCCTTCACAACAAAAATCAAAGGAAATGTATACACAACATTCTTTGGAGAGAATGGTAAACTATCACTCCTACGATCCATCAAAGATCAAACATTTTGGTTGTAGTTTATACAATTATGTACCAAAAATCTAAAATATTTTCCAGAATACACACTTACACTTGTGTCATCAACAACAAACTAACAGTTCTATTATCTATTTTTCATGAAAAACAAAGAAGATGCAAGCATCAAATCAACACTTACTGTCCTAACCCAATACAAGCCTGCATTTCAATTTCATTGAAATAGCCAGCTAGAAATTCATTAGCATGGCACTACAAATTCCGATGCTGTATTTTCTGGGAAGTAAATTGTTAGAAATTGTAGCTGGCTACATCCATAAAAAATTTGAACCACCTCAATTATAGGTGCTCCTACAAAAAAGAATCATGTTTTAGCCCAACAAAAGGCTCTGATTGATCAGATAATTTACTCCATGCATGTTCATTTTTGTCCATACAACAGGCCTCGGGTGACACTGTAACTACGGAAGGCTGCTGAAGCTCCACAGACGATTTCTGAGATTCTCTATAGCTTCCTACCAATATTGTATCACCTCTACCATGCCATACACCATCTTGGACATTATTTATTTCCAATGTCCTCGCTTCCTGTGCACAAACGAAGATAAAGAATCACAGGAAATTTCCAAAGATATAATGAGGCAAATATGAGACAGTGAAATTTGTAGCATACCTGACAAAGACTGCAGGACGAACACAATAAATGATGCATGCAGTCATCTAGTGCACTGTCACTACCCTACAAGAATATGAATCGAGAAAATGTCAGAGCACAGTTAAAAAGTAGGCATGTACACATGTATGCTACATTAAAAAAAAAAAATGTGTCCATGCCGCAATTCATGCATGTCAGTAAATGAAAAAGTAAAATATATGAAGAGATTCTCAAAGGAAATGAAAATGTGTTCCCTTTGTTAGCTTTCATTTAACTATCACATTTCTTATGATCCCGAGTTTTAAATTTATACAATACTTGTCATTACCTTGATGTTGAAACGCCTTCGCATTTCTGTACGGAAATAGCCAGCATATGCAGCCACTGAAAGGGTGATAAAAATAGCAACGTACAGAAAGGTATGCACTTTGGTCACTCCAAAAGCAATGAAATTGGCTAGCGCAGATAACCCAGAAAGAAAATGGGCAGTACCCTGAACAGATAAATTGTTGTATCAAATAAAACATAGTACAAATTCAACTTGGCTACATGCCTACTTAAATTATAGAAATAGCATGCGGAGTTAAAATAATCTCAGAAAAAAACTGTGTCACCAGTTTGTCCCTGTTACCTAACTGGTTCAAGTGAGATCCGTTCTGGATCCTGATCATGGTCAGGTGTGGCCAGGGGTCACATTTTTGCCTAAGGGAACCAGGGAGAACCCATATATAACCCATGGCCAATCCAGCTCAAAGTGATGGGTTTTTAGAATTTTTTTGGCCTTTTTTATTGTTTTAACACATTTGACTTTGACTAACACTAATAAGTGCATTCCAAAGCATTTGAAAGACAAAAACATATTTGTTTACCTCATTGTGAATGCAGAACACAAAAGTCATTCATTCTTGCTTGCCATCACACGAATAAAGCTAAAGATTGATTGGTGAAGGTTCCAAAGTGATTGGTTTGCTATTCCTCCATGTGCAAGAGCCCATTTTTAACCAAAGCTATTGTGGAGAAAGATTTTTGCAAAAGATGTAGATTTTTTTGGTTTCTTTTTTCTGCATTTTTGTTTTATAAATGAACTCTTTTGTTTTGTTTTGAAAGTCTTGTTTTGTTTTCTTTCTTCTATGAATCTATAGCATATGCTTAAATTTTTAAATGAGTTAGGTTCTATTAATAATTTATTATTTTTTGTTTTCATTTTTTTTGAATGTGTTATTTATTAAACTTGTTGCCATAGGGATTACAATGGCAACCAGTTCTAGCTCTATGGACAGACCCTGCGTCAAAATAGACCCAAATTCTTCCCTTTGAAAATATAATAAAATGGGACAGCAAACTCCAAAGAGTGACGGTTATATTTGGATTTGCAATTGATGTGGTATTAGGTATTCAAGTTCATACAATCAAGTGAAAGTCCATTTGTGTGGCATCCTTGGACAAGGCATCAAAGCTTGCCTAAGAAAGAATATTGTACCCATTCCATCGTAGCAAGTCATACCATATACTATTGAGCAAGAAAAAAGTAAGTCAAGATACAAGTCGTAAATCAAATCATCCTTTGTTCAAAAAGAACTTGAGGAATGAGGCCCCATCCTTGACCACCTAATCCTCAACCTGTAGAGAGCCACCCATTTGTGGTCACACTTGAAGAACAAACCATGGCCTTTATACATAAGTGATCAAAGCAACCATTGGAAATGGCATTTCACAATGAGTCTCAAAAGATTGCCAATCAACACATTGTGAAATGTATCTATGATTCTATGCAAATAGTTTCACTTTCAATGTTGTTCACTCATCATATTGGCAACAAATGGTGAAAACAATTAATGAGTTTCCAAAAGAGTACAGAATCTTGGTTTTTCAGAAGGTGCATAGCACCTTATGGGAAAAGGAGGTTAAGTTTCTAAAGGATTTATTGAAACCCACAAGGACAATTAATGAGTCTCCAGAAGAGTACAAAATCTTGGTTTTTCAGAAGGTGCATATCACCTTATAGGAAAAAGAGGTTAAGTTTCTAAAGGATTTATTGAAACCCACAAGGGATTCATCGGCTAAGGGTGTCTTATCATTTCCGATGGATGGATGAATGCAAGAAATCAAATATTGATCAATGTCATTGTAGCGTCCCCTAAAGGAGCAATGTTGTTGAAGGTAGTGGATTGTGAAAAAGAGGTGAAGGATGGTATATTTATTGCTAACATCCTCATAACAGCCAACGGCTGCAAAACGTTGTTCAAGTCTAATAGACAATGTCAAAATTCATAGAACAACTGATTTATTGGTTGAAAAGCATTATTCACATATCTTTTGGACACCTTGTGTTGTCTACACCTCCAACCTTGTGCTACAAAAATTGGCACCAGAATTGATTGGATCAAACAAATGTATGTCGAAACTGAAAAGATTGTTTATCACCAACCACCATGTCACAAGGCATATTTAGTACATTCTCGAAACTAGAGTTGCTAAAGGTAAGTGAAGCAATAAGATTAATCTTAATATTTATGTTTCACTTTAGTTTTTTAAAAAAAAAAAAGGTTTATGTTTATTTCTTTAAAAATATTTTTTTAATTTTTATTTTTGAATAGGTTGCTGGGACCTATTTTGCCTCCAACACAATTAACTTGAAACAACTTGTGAAGGTTCAAGAGGCACTTTCTAACATGGTCATCAACCAAAATTGGTCCATATGGAAGCAATCTAGCATTGAATGGGCAACAAATATTAAGCAAATGATCTTGAATGACATTTGTTGAAATTGTGTCAAATATTTCCTTAGTTTCACCATACTCTTTTTGAATACAATCCATTATACCAACATGGATAGGCTTTGTTTGGAAGAGATATATAATGACATTGACTCAATGATTGAGAAGATGTAGGCCATCATAATGAGGAGTACGATTATCAAGAAACTTTCTTCAAACAGTTGCACAAAATTACTAAAGAGAGAAGAAACAAAATGATCACCCAGCCACATCTTCTTGCCTTCGCATTTGAGTTTCAAATATTATAGTGTTGAGATCCTTTCTAAGTCGATAAGGGTTTCTCCATATAGAGATTTCAAAGTCAACGAAGGGTACAAAACAGTAGTTTGCATTCTTTCATTTATCTTGATCTGCAAGATGCAATTAACATTGAGTTCATGGAACTTGTACACTCCAATGACTTCAGTATGGAACAAAATGATCACTCTGCCACATCTTGCCTTTGCATTGAATCCCAAACATTAGTGTTGAAATCCTTTATGTGCTGATGAGGACTGCCCCATATAGAGATTTTGAACTCAACTATGGGTACAAGGCAGCAATTTGTATACTCTTCATTGATCCTGATTTGCAAGATGCAATTAGGATTGAGTTCATGGATTTGTACACACCAATGAGTTTTACCATTGATACTCTTGACAAGTTTAAGGTTGATGCTCATAGTTGATCATTCACACACCTACAACCTCTTGCAATCAAAATTATATTGCAAATTTTATAATATATATATCTTTTAAGTTTCATTTATAATTTAATTTTTTAACTTTACGACAACAACACTCTAGTATTGTCTCAATAATTTGTTAGTTCATCTATTTCTAGGAGGAATTGGAGCACATACTCTTTCATCCACTCTATAAAGTGCAACCAATTACACTTAAGAAAGGTGAAGGACTATGTGCATTCCAACTTGCACCTCCTTTCACACAAACAAAATGGTTACAAGGAATGGAGCACAAAGAAGTATCAAGCCAGAGCATACTAACTTGGATGCTTCCACTTCCCAATTTGCTACACTTGATGTTATGGATGAGCCAGCTAGCAAGCATGAGAGTGTCAGTAGCACTGTTTTTGGTTCTTCTAATACACTGATACCTAGATCATCTCATATGGATGATGATGATAATATTTTTTAAGACTCATATGATGCTGATGCCTAATCAGCAATCGCAACATTATTATTTTAATTTTAACATATATCATGATGTTAAAATTTGGTAATTGACATTGTAATATTTTTAATTTTTATGGTGGTTTTGTTTATTATATGATGCTATGTAGTATTTCAAACTTAATTACTAAAGCAAATATGTGTATATTTCTGATTTTATATGTTTTTGTATAATTGAATATCATCTAGCAAAAACTAGTAATTATATGAAGGTTTACTTACTTGCATTTAAATATGAGGAAGGTAAAAATGAATAGTTAACAAGAACAGAATAAGCCTATTCGTATTCATATCTTAAGTTTCTACTCATAAAACATCAAGGAAGAAGAAAAAATATTAAAATATAATTGCTTATAATTTAAAATAAAATTTAAAAAAATTGGACCCTGACACAATTAGAAACAATTTAAAAAAATATACCTGACCAATACATGTCCCAAAACCAGCCCTTCGCATGTTCTTTCCAAATGTGGAGGATGGACAACTGCAATAACAATAAGTTGTTTTAGAATGGTGTATACGTAAGTAATTACTACACAGTAAAACAATAAGTTTTTCAAGTAGCAAATAACAAGCCTCTAATTCCATTCCTGTTGAGATGGAGATAGTTTCAAATAAATTAATTGTTAACAGATTTCCACGCTTGGAAATCCTGCTCCATGTTTTTCAGTTTATGATTTTACATTGCTTTTAAATTAATAACAATAAGTTGTTTTAGAATGATGTGTACGTAAGTAATTACTACACAGTAAAACAATAAGTTTTTCAAGTAGCAAATAACAAGCCTCTAATTCCATTCCTGTTGAGATGGAGATAGTTTCAAATAAATTAATTGTTAACAGATTTCCACGCTTGGAAATCCTGCTCCATGTTTTTCAGTTTATGATTTTACATTGCTTTTATTGGGGGTCATGTCCATGCGGATGAAGAGGTAACAACGAAGACCAGGTTGTCTTGAAAATTTAATCAAGTAAAACATCTACCATTTGACTGAGTGACTTAAAAGGTCTCTCAAATAACCCCAATCATTAGATTAATGGTAAGAAAAGAATCTCCTTATCCCCTTTGAAGATTGTCCAATAGGAAACTGTGTTTTCTGAGGTTTCTCAGCATCACGAGGACCTGATACCAAAAAGCATCATTGTCGGTAAATGCTGTCAAGAATGAGGTCTCTCGATTTTTCCTTCCACCTTAATGGCCTTTTGCCTTTATTTCAATGCCATTTCTTTATCTCTTGTTTTTACTAGTAATTTCGTTTTGCCTTTAATTTCCTGTAAATGAAATAGCATCTGGAGAAAGCATCAGAGAGGCCAAAGAGATTGAAGAGAGCAGCGGAAAGACTGAAGTTGAAGGATAAGTCTATTAAGAAAATTTGTCTGTGGTGAAAACATGTCAAACAACATCGTTGAGGTTTCTAAATGACCATGCAACATGTTGATTATAATCAGTTCAAAGAACTGGCTACAATCCTTCCAGGATTTATAAAATTGCTTGTTAAATTTGAGATGAAAAGTCAGAAATGACATGGACAGCCTCAACTCATGGGCTAAGCTACTTTGATGATGGCAATGAAATACAAGAAATCTTTTTGTATTTGCAATTTAATATTGTTAATAAAACCTGTGATAATAGAGAAAAACATCAACGTGGTTATCATCCTCTTGCTTTTAAAGGATACTCTGGAATATTTTAATTTGTACAGTTTGACACCATTAGACTGAAGAGCACAAAAGATTTACTGAGAGGGGGGGGGGGGTGAATCAGTATATCAACACAAACTTTCAATTCTTAATCTTTTCAAAACTTATTACAATCAACTTTTTCATATGACCCAATTTACACAAGTTGATCCAGCTTTATTGAAATAAATTTTTAAGGGAGTAGGCACCAACCTGCTCAATTTACAAGAGGGATGATTTAGTAGAATACAATCTACAAGGAACACCCTAACCCTTTACAATTTAAGTAGGCATCTACCTACAAGGAGCATCAACCCCTAATGCAAGGCACCACACCTTGACTTGATGGATGAATCAAATGAAGCCAATCAGATCTGCACTCTGCCAATCCTCTAATCTGCCTTTGTGATGTAAATTCTCACACTCAGCCCACACAAGAAGATAGGCTTCTAAATTAGACTTCTTGAACTTGACAACCACTCAAAATAAGCCTAATGAATATTGAATATATACTTAGATCAAGGATAGCAACTCTTGATGAAAGGACATGACTTCATCTTTTCATTCGCACTTCTTCATTAATCTGAATTAATCTTAATCTGCATTATCTTTCAATTCTTGATGAAAAGATCTTCAGAATTATAAATTAGAACTCCTTTCTATTTTATTGTTTTGCCAATCGCACCTTTTGGCAATTCAAGCTTTAACTAATTTTCTGTGTCATTTCAGAACATATCGCATCTGTTGATATAACACACGTCTTTTGGCGTTTTAGATGCGTCCTTTTGTTAATTAAGTTTATGTCTTCTTTAAAACACGTCTTGCTAACAGACCTGTTTATTCATAATTATAGACGTATTTGTTGAGTCTTGAAACACACGTCTTTTCACAGGAAGACAAAAAATCTTCATTCGTATCCCTTTGTTAAACCCAATTGGTGCCTTAGTATAATCAATTGTATTTAGAATCGTTTAATTATATTATGCACTTTTGTTAAAACTCCCATCTATTGTCGATGGATTTGCTGCCTTTACATGCTTTTATTAAACTATTTAAATCATCTTACAAATATCGGCCGTATCACCTATAACATCCTTGCTACCTTTTACGTATTCCCTTAGTCGCTATTTATCTTCAATTAAAATCGTGGCACTTGTAAGTGTGTCAGCGTCCTTCAAATAAATATTGTGGATGAATAACCCACTCAAATGCTCATCTATGTATACCCCAAGTGTTTGCTTCATATGAGCCTCGATATTTAATTAATCACTTATACTTCATTTCATCGTTTCAAATAAATAGTGTAGCTATCGTGAAAACATGGGGCGACCACGTCTTTCACACTGACACATCCACTTTCAAATGTATCTGTATCATCGCATTCTTGGTCGACGGCGGTACTCCAAGTCAGCATGTCGGCTAAGTATAAGACCAGATATAATAATCGATAATATTCTTCCGCATTACCTCAAAGACATCTGTTGAGACATGATTTTGACATAATTGCTTACCAGATTGGCTCATGTAAAGTCCCAATTATATAAATTTGGACATTTCGTCTTTTTTCCAAAAATCTGCCTTTATTTTGATCGCTGCACTTCATAGTGTATTTGCACATCCATTTAGCATTAATCGTTTCTTATTTAATCGTGCCTTTTAGATATAAAGAACTATTCGTTGTTTTTCTTAATTTGCATCTGTTAAATAATTCTTGAGTATACATCTTTGAACTTCAGTTGTATTTCTTTACCAAAAAGACAAGTCAACTTAGTCTTTTGCGATTCTCGGATACTTTCCCATCATACGATTGAGCCATCAATCTGTTCTTTTGACTTCAAACTGTTTCTTGAAATGCTTCATCAATCTTATCACAAAGAGATAACTTCTGATTATCATTTTATCATCTAAGATCAGATCTGTATATTGCACATGAATCTTTTAGGTATGTGTCTGTTTGGAATTAATGGCAATTTCAATCTGTAGCTGATTATATTCATTTATTTATTTTTGATCTGTGCTTCAGATATCTCTTAGAACTTTGATCTTCTATCTTCAATAATCTTCATGATAACTTCCAACTATCTCAACCTGAGCACCTTTGACATCAATGACAACATTTCCAACATAGACTTTCCTGTCTGTAAAAGTCTGTTTTTCGTCTATCTAGTTTTGGTAGTTTGCTATTACCACCATTAGACTTTCCTGTCTGTAAAAGTCTGTTTTTAGTCTATCTAGTTTTGGTAGTTTGCTATTACTAAATCTTTTTCATAGGAATACCAATGTTTAGTGCCTGGAGTTGATACTGTGTCAACAGTCAATCATTTCATAGTGTCTTATGAACCTAATACATCATATTTGATCCTGTGGAAAATATTAATAAAAGCATTCATTCAATCCAGGAAACAACTCTCACTCAGACATTTCAATCTAATAGTAAACACTTGAGGAAAGACTCGGTTAATTGGATAACATTCAACAATATTTTTCTACTTTGGAATTAATGAGAACAGAAAACAAAGTTCTGCTGTCTCGCTTATACACTGAAACAGAGCCAATGATTGAAATGTACAAAATACAAGATTCGGAGAGTGAAGCAGTGTCAATGAAATAGGAAAGCGAGATAGCCAAGAGATCCTAAAGGAGCCCACGCAAGAGGCCTGTGTTTCTTTCAACCTGTTATTCATCCAGCTCACAGAACTACCACACCAATGCTTATTAGATTATGATTTCCCTCCACATCCATTGCACAAGATTATCACAAACAAATGATCAAATTGGACCAAATAAGAAATCTCTCGAGTGAAAGTCAGTCTTCTGAGCAATCAAATGTGTTTGTCAATCCCCCTTTTGCAGACATTTAGAACATATACATTTGTAACATTAATTATTCCAATTAAAATGTCTTCTACATGAATTACACATGAAAACTCCTAAATCACTTTCTTCTCTTGGAAGAACATTAACAGTGCCCTTTTACAATGAATTTATCATTTGTATCTGAAAGCGATCAGTCCCTGGTTTGAATGAAAGATCTGTCCCAACATGCCTATGGAGGAAACTCAGATGATTAAGAATCAAGAACCACAGATTAACATAAAATGATTTCCAAATGGCAATCCCCCACCTTCATATCCAAGTCAGAGGTCATTTTTACTGCATGTCATACCAATGACTTGAAAATTCTGTATGGAATACCATTTGATTTCAATGGCACTGAAAATGAAACAGATAGAAAACTAAAACTACCCCAAAACCTAATCAGTGTCAAGACAGTATTGGTGAATTGCACGTTCAACTTAGAAGAATGTTCAAAATGGAATAGCTAAACTAAACACAACTATGTTTTATGCCTTTCCAAACAAAAAATTTAAGTGCATTAAAATGGCTGCAATATAGATTGTAAGGTTAATTAACTCTAAACCTAGGCCATTTAATCCCACTGCACTTGAAATGAACTATTGATAATCAGTACAGTTTCAAAGTTCAAAGTGGGAGCGACTGCAACAGCCCTTCAAATTAATCCATTCCACAATTTCCAAAGGCCATATAAAATGCAACAGTTAACTATTGCTGCTATTTCAACACTTTCACGAATCAAAAAGTCTAAGAGAAATAACATCTTATATGGAACTGCATTTCTATTTCCAAGTTCCTGCAAAAGAAATTGTTATTTCCAGCAAAAATCACAGTGCTTTCAACAGGAAAAACTATGGAAAGTTAAAACTGTCATTGGCATAAGACTATCATTCAAAATTCCAATGCCTTGGAGGTTGAACACAAACTCTCCTTCAGATTCCTAAATTTTAGTGCAAGAACACAAAACAGTGGAGGGCCATTGCTTTTATGGTTTATCACGTGAACTAAAGTTCAATGCTTCATAGAGCCCCCTTTAGGCTTTTGATGGAGATACAGAATAGAAGGTGACTGGAAGTAGCCCCCAACCTGGGAAAATTCAAACGGAACATGGTTGTATTAAAAAGAAATTTGAAACCCAAAAGAAATTACAAATTAAAGCATCTGAGAGTACACAAGCTCAAAATGGATCACTTGGGAATTTCCCCAAGGATGCATTCCCATGGAATGCCTACTTAAACTTAGGTAAATGATGATGGCTCAGTGTGCCTTGGACAAATTCATGACAACCATTTTCTCTACAAATGTTAAAGGTTTAGTTTTACACTTATACGTTTTATGCATTGCTTGATCAAAACATATATGACCTGTCCATCTTTGGATAGGAGTTCTGGACAATTCTCAAATTTTTAGCAAGAGGAAGAAAGTTCTGTAGACTGGGTATATCTCTAGTCAAATTTATAATTAGAAAAAAAACTAAACACTGACCAATGCTTTTAAATAACTCGTCTTGAATCTCCATCTTTACACAATCTAATGCAACAAATTTAATTTATCTATTAGAGATTATTAATGCACATGATTCACCAACAACAGCTTCCTTAATTAAAAACATTTCAAGAAGCCTAAAGTAAGATATCCATAAGACTTTCGTTTTCATCTTTAAATTACATTCACTCAAAATGTTTGGTTTGATGCTCCATCATATGGTGATATGTTAGTCTGTCTTCAGCAACTCTGATTTCTGCTCTATATTAATTTTTTCTAAGCAATTTGAATCCTCTGTTGTGAAGAGCTTAGTGCACTTTAATTTTTTTTCATTTTAGCTAAGATACCTAAATACTATGACGGCTTTATTTACACATTATAGGAGAAATAAAATATTTCACCCATGAGAATTTATTTTTCCTTTATATTACATTAACTCAAACTTTTGATTTGATGCACCATGGAATAGTGATATTTTAGTCCGTCTTCAGCAACTCACATTTGCAGTCTATATTAAAAAAAATTAAGCAATTTGAATCTCCAGTAGTGAAGAGCACAGTGTGCTTAATTTTTTCCATTCTTGCTAAGATACCTAAAAGTTACAATAGCTTCAATTACATGTTATGGAAGACGTACAATATTTCATCCAGGAGAATTTGTTTTTCCTTTAGATTACATTCCCTCAAACTTTAGTTGTGATACAGAATTAAATTATGATATTGGTCCATTTTCAGAAATTCAGATTTCTAGTCTAAATTAAAAATTCCTGAGCAATTTGGACCCTCGGTTACCAAGAACAGACTACTCACATTGAACACAGCTTTGAGACTCAAGGAGCCTCGGCTCACTTGCTTTGTCCCAAGCCAAGCAAGCCTGTTACTTGGAACTCAACTAAGCAGCTTGCAAAAACGAAGGAAAAATATGAAAAAAGTTAAAAGCTGTAAAAGAGTTCCTCTCCCCCTCATTTTAGTATCTAAATTTTTGTTTTGGAGCATTCACAAGATTGAACCAAGATTTATATTGTGCAGCAAGGAGGACCGGTTGATGGTGCTACTGGGTAATATTCTCAAGCTTTGTATGATTTTGCTTTAGTTTTGCCTGATATATTTTCCACAGTTTGTGGTCAACATCTGAACTGAAAATGGGTCTGCTGAGTCCAAATCTTAATACTATCAAGTCAAACCTAGTGCTTAATTCTTTTTTATTTTTGCTATGCCATCTAGAGACTAATAGACCAAAATTACTCTTTTGTGACATGTCCATCTTATCCTAACGGGACAGTCACAGGGCTTGAACACTAACCTTCACTATTGTAATCACTCCACCTTACCACATCCATAAATGCTAAGATCACTAGAGACTAAGAAGCTCATGTTCCCTTCTTGTGAATGTCCATCTTATCAAGGGAACTGAATCCCGACCTTTACTGTGGTAATAACTCCATCTTACTACATTTTTATAAAGTTACAGGCCTCAGCTCCCTTTTAGTGGGCTACACATCTTATTCTAAGGGGGCAGCGATAGGGCTTGAATCCTAACCTTTTACCATACTAACAGCTCCATTTTACTACATTCTTCACCAGGTTAATAGCTCCACCTTACCGCATTTTCTTTTGCTGGGTCGTTTTTGACAGTAACGAGACTTGCTACGTTAACAGCTCTATCTCACTATAACATTTTGCAGTTCTCTTTTTATGCATTGAACCCTAACATTTTATATAGAAATGCTCCCCCTTACCACTGAGCCAAGCCCACTGGACCAGTGTTTAATCTTAATGTAAGGACCGTAACCAAAAAATGAAGAAAAGTCCGGAATACTGGGTCAAATGGTTGAGAAAAACCGAATTATTTAATATCCTAGTTCAAGCATTATTCAAGCTGATAGTTCGATACAAGTATTTACAGGGGTTTGACATTATGTACTACGTACTTGTAAGAAAACTATTTCAGGTAAAAACCATATGTGATTTTCCAATAGATTTATCCGAAAAAAATGATATGATGGACTAGAGAACTAAGGGCTCTCATTACAAAGATAACTCTAGTCAATCACATGATACCAAATAGAAACAGAAAAAATAAACGTACCAGGTCGTTTCCAGCAAGATTTTGTGATCATCGCAGCAATCCATCAATCCACCTTCCCACATTCTTTGCACTCCGCCACCACCTTCCCTGTCAGGCAACCTTGTAAACTCAAAAGACAAATGCTCGCTTTGCATAGCAACGGTTGCACACAGAACGTCAAAATCAAGCACTGCCATACCCTCGCCATGGCCCTCTACATCAAAACCCTCATAATCGCAGTCAGCCTGTCCATCCTTACAGTTTTCCAGCCTCCCTTCCCTCAAATCATCATCTCCTAGATTTACCCCTTCCATTTTTTCAACCTTCATCCCCTTAACCTCCATAATATTATAAATTTTCAGTTAAAAAGAATAACCTTTACACACCAAATTCCGATACCAAAAAAGAAAGAACCAAGACCAAAGCCGTGCAAAGCTTTAACTCGTTTAAGACTTCATATTCAAATGCATTCAGCAGTTAACATCAGACGCAGAGAAATTTCCACAAATAGCTATTTTCTCTACAAAATGCCTCTACAATCGTTTGCCTTGACAATTTTTTTTGCCAAAAACAAAAACTATCAGAAGAACAAATGTTTACGCAAGCCGTACAAATGCTATGCAAATATCTTTCAATGCCTCTATTTACACAACAAGACCTTCGAAAACATCAACACAAACAATCTGCCGGGGATTCGAATCACTTGTCTTTACTGTCTTTCGCCAAAATGAAAAATAAAACAGCGACTATCCACGCAAGCCAAACAATGCTCAGAATATCTCTCTCAATGCCTCTATTTACACAGAAAACACTTCATATACAGCGACACTAACAGCCCATCCGTATTCAAATCTCTTTCTAAGGGCTTCTATGCTCAACACAGCCAAAATCAAGAAATCTTCCACAAGAAAAGCATCACCGACCTTCACGAAAACCACATTTTCCAACCTGACAAGCAAAACTTCTCCAAATCACGATCCTTTCCGTGAAGCAAGCTATCGTTATTTCCAAAGCAATACACCGAAAATAGCAAAGCTGGCTCTGTAACATTGATTTTTTCTATATTATCCACGATTCCATGGACGCCTTTCACAAGTTTTGCCTCAAACCAAAGCCTTACAAAAAATTCACCTGAAACAGCTTGAATTTCTTTGTCGATTCAGCTTCCATAGCAGTTTCGTGGTCGCATTCCACGACTTCTAAGTTTGATTTTGCCTCTGCAGCGATTCCGTGGCCGGTTTCAACGATTTTTAGCTCAAATCCAAGAAATAAAAAACCATTTTTATCTTAAACACCTTGAAATTGTCGTTGATTCGGATTTTACAGCGTCAATCTACTTAGATTACCGAGGTTTGGTAGCTCCGCAGAACTGTGAACAGAAATAGATAAAATGAAGGACTACATGACATCTTTCTGTTTTGCATAAAACTCGTAACAGAGCACTGTTGCGTATTGTTTTTTATTTAAAAATATTACGAAATTAGGTTAACCAGTTAAAGTTGGTAATTAGAACTTTTTGTTTTGTTTTTAATAAATTTTAAAGGGGTCGGTATTTATTAAAGTTTGCTTTTATAGGTGGTGCGTCAAATCTTGGTGATAAAATTTATTATTATTATGGATAGTTGCTGGAGAAACAAACAAACGAGTCCATCATTCATTGCTTTTTGTTTCCAGCTGTCATCCTAAAACTGCTTTCCACTTCAGTTTTAAATGGTGGTTTTTGGATTTCCACTTCAGTTTTAAATGGTGGGTTTTGGATTTCTAAAAAAATTATAATAATTTTATGTTGTTTGTTTTTTAAAAGATTAAGGATATTCATTTCACAAAATTATTAAAGAAATAATATTAGAGTTGTCAAATTATTAAAGAAATAATTTTGGAGTTGTCTAATGTACATTCATGTCATTCTTTATATATTGCATGTGGATGATGTAATCAAATTACGTATCATCACTCTCATTAATATATTTTCAAACCAATTAAATGGTTTGTTCTTGATTGATAGGATAAACCTCCTTTGATTAATATTTATACCTATAAATTCATTTTGGATGGATATTTTTTGTAGTGTTGAACTTTTACTCAATGATTTTTATTTTTATTTTTTTTTAAATAGATCGAAGGTTATTTAAGTATTTTGTTTAGTTTAAGGTTGTATTTTCGTCAAAAATATGAAAGGATCAAATCTAGTAGATTAATTGTTTTATGGTGGATTTTTTTCTAAACATAATTTTTTGCAAGAGATAAAGAGTTTACTTTTTGTCTTTTTATCTTTCTTTCTACATCTAAATTTGATTATGTTGTAATAATATTGTTTTAATGTTTATTTTAGCTTGTTTTATACATAAGTTGATTCTAACTCTATTCTTTTTAATTTGTAGTTATTTTAGCTCCTAGTGATTCAAACCTATTTGATATGTAGTTATTTCTAAATCCTAGACTAAACCATAAGCACAAATTTGTCCCTTGGAGAATACTACACTTGTGACCTAATCCTTCCAATTCAAATCTCATTTCTTGCATTCTCAAACCAATCATTTTCAAGAATTTGAACATTACCCATCATCCTCTAGCCATTAAGCATTGTTGGTGTGGATGGGGATATATTCCTATTCGATTTCCCTCTTAGATCCTTTTAACACCTAGTTGCTTAAGTTTATTTAGGGCACTTACTTTTGTGTCTCAATCATATAATGAAGACACATGTCATCATCTTAGTTGGCATATGTCTCACCCTTGCCTATATATAAAAGATTTTCTCATTGTAATATATTAATCATTGCATATTTGCATCATTTGATAGAATAGAAGTATTATTTCATTTTGGGTCTCTTAGTGTTTTTTAAGTTCTTTCTTCTTGGGTGGTTATTTCCATAGCCAAATTTTTTAAACATATAAGACCTTGTATTTAATAATTTAAATAAGATTTTTAAAAAAATAAGCTCAATTGCAAATGTCACACTTTACAGAAATTGATCAAAATAGTATAAAAAAAGTGGGACTAACTTGCATGTATGAAAAATCACGTAAGTCAAATTTGTACCATAAAATTGACCACCTACAACTAAAAATAGATTGTGAAATGAACAATCAACTTTTATTTAAGAATACTTTAATTTAACAAAAAGAAATGTCCAACAAGTATAAAAAAAGAATAATAGAAAATATAAGTTCAATCATATAATTAATGAAGAAAATAATTAAAAAACCATTTCTTTAAGAAACAAAATAATTTCATAGAGATTATTTACAATTACACATTTGAACAATATATTATATTAAGAAAACAATTGCATTCTTTTATTTTAATATTTTATTTCTTTATAAATAACTCTTTAATATATAGAGAGAGAGAGGGGTGATGGTTGAGAACAAAAGCAGACCAAATCTATTAGGAGATCTATAGAAAATTAAAATAATGAACACAAATGTGCCAAGTCTTAATTTCCAAATTATTAAATATTTTTTGTGTAATTTGAAGGCTAACAATCTTATCTAAAAGATTAATGAGCATTTGAAATTTTTGAAAATTAATCTTATCTAAAAGATTAATGAGCATTTGAAAAATTTGAGTGCCAAGTCTATTCCTCCAAACTTAGTGATGTTACATGTGCTCTTTACTTTTTAAGTGGGCATTACTTTATTCTTCCACCATTCATTTTTTGCGAATTGTTTAATAATTAAATGAATTTTTAATAGTTAGTGCGGGAAATTGCAATTCCCAAAGTAGATAGAAGGTGACAGGTGTGATAGGTCAAAGCCGTCCTAAAGAATCTTAGATTTTAAGTTATAGCATATTTTATTGTATAGGTGAAATCACAACCTACTCTCACATTTTGTGATTTAAAGAAATAATCAATTAATTAATAATAATCAAACATTCAATATTAGTTAGTAAATAATAAATAAAAAGAGTTTAGAGATTATTTAGTTTTTCTTTTAATTGGAGGTCTTAATATTAAAGATTTATTGTATATTATGTTTAATAATTAGATTGAAGAATTTAGAACAATATTTGTATTTTTTAAATTGTAATTTGTTTATTTTGTGATCTAGAGATCATTTAAAATTAAATTGTAATTAGTATTTAATTTATTGAAATTTGTGTATTGTTCGATTTTATCTTATATTAAAGTTTATTTTAATAATCAATCACCTTTGCTAATTCTTATTGTTGAAGAAAATATGGCACTAAGAATTGCATTTGGGGATTTGTTTTGAGAAGTTTAAAGTATAAAATTCGTTTTCCTCTAATTCAAACCTTGTTACTAATTATGAAAGATTGAAGACACAAAAAAAGCAAGTTATGCAAAATATCTAAATGTAGTATGTATATTATAATTGTATCTAATATGCTATATTTGATTTCCTCTTAATCTTCATGTATTGTTTAATCCTTATATTTTCCATATTATATCCTAGATCCTATATTTGAATACACAACCCTACATGTTGGGACTCAAATCTATTGTGCCCTTTTTTCTTAAGTCCCTTCATTTTTCATGTGTTGTCTTGGCCATTTGTGAACCATTATTGATAATCAATATGAGAAAAATGCCTAAATGTAGTATGTATATTATAATTGTATCTGATATGCTATATTTGATTTCCTCTTAATCTTCATGTATTGTTTAATCCTTACATTTTCCATATTATATCCTAGATCCTATATTTGAATACACAACCCTATGTTGGGACTCAAATCTATTGTGCCCTTTTTTCTTAAGTCCCTTCATTTTTCATGTGTTGTCTTGGCCATTTGTGAACCATTATTGATAATCAATATGAGAAAAATGCCTAAATGTAGTGTGTATATTATAATTGTATCCGATATGCCATATTTGATTTCCTCTTAATCTTCTTGTATTGTTTAATCCTTACATTTCCCATATTATATCCTAGATCCTATATTTGAATACACATCCCTACATGTTGGGACTCAAATCTGTTGTGCCCTTTTTTCTTAAGTCCCTTCATTTTCCATGTGTTGTCTTGGCCATTTGTGAACCATTATTGATAATCAATATGAGAAAAATGCCCGAATGTAGTATGTATATTATAATTGTATCAATATGCTATATTTGATTTCCTCTTAATCTTCATGTATTGTTTAATCCTTACATTTCCTATATTATATCCTAGATCCTATATTTGAATACACACTACATGTTGGGACTCAAATCTATTGTGCCCTTTTTTCTTGAGTCCTTCCATTTTCCATGTGATGTCTTGTCCATTTGTGAACCATTATTGATAATTGATATGAGAAAAATGCCTAAATGTAGTATGTATATTATAATTGTATCTGATATGCTATATTTGGTTTCCTCTTAATCTTCATGTATTGTTTAATCTTTGTATTTCCCATATTATATCCTAGATCCTATATTTGAATACACACCCCTACAAGTTGGGACTCAAATCTATTGTGCCCATTTTTCTTAAGTCCCTTCATTTTCCATGTGTTGTCTTGGTCATGTGTGAACCATTATTGATAATCGATCTGAGAAATCTATTAAGTTGGGTCCCCTTATTGAAGTGATGTTCAAGAGGAATAGCAAATATTTAGAAAGTTTGTTAAAATAAGTTAAAGTGATTAATAAATTAGCTTGTGGGTTTTACCCTCCCAATTGGATCAAATCTAGTTCACTTTGATTTTTCTGCAAGGTCTGTCCACTTAGAAATCCCCATAAAATGATGAAAACAAAGGAATATAATCTAAGTATTTCTTTTGTGAAAACTCGACTTCCATCTAAACTTCCTCTCTTAAAGGTAATTGGGTCTAGTTCAAGTAGATTTTCCTACAATTCTAGTTTGGTTATAAGATCCCACATTAAGCCTTTTGTGGGAATTTCCCCCCCATTTGAACTTCCCCTTTCAAAAGTGACTTGTTTAGTTCACTTAGCCTTTTTCGCATCTAATTTTTATAAAGAAAATTTAAAATGTTGTGAAAGTCTAGGGTCCATTTGAACTCAATCCTTGGTATTTGAACTTAAGTTTGGTTCACTTAGAAAATTTCATAGGCCAATCATCATGAAATCATCATTCCATCACCATTGCATCATCAACCCTTTTGCAAAGATTCCCTAGCCAATTGAATTGAATGTTTTGAATACATTGAATTATTATCAAGTTTATTCAATTAAGTTAGACTTCCCCACAAAATCAATCCAATTACATATTCTTGCAAGTCATAATTTGTTGACATCATCATATCCTTTTGATGACATCATCCCACCCTACTAACATAATCATGATGTCATCCCATTCAAAGTCATCCTATCACACTTTATGTCATGATGATGTCACCATGTCCTTTTTATTATTCAATCATCATTGGAACTTTTCATCTAAACTAAACATTGAAACATTATGAAGTTGCCTGGTTTAGTTGGTTTCCCTACAAGTTCAATTTAATTAGATTTCTCTATAAATCTAGTTTAGTAGCAAACTCCTACAAAGTCCTATTGCACTTCAAAATCCCACAAACATTCATTTTGACATGCAAAGAGCTTTGATGGTGCCAAAATGTCCATAATTTCACCATTATTGCATCTTCCACCTACAAAATACTTTTTAAATTTGAAAATATGTTTGGGCACCAAAAAATTGTGTGTTGGGTTTGCTCCTAATTACCTGTCATTAATGAAGGATGGTCACCCAACCATCAAAAATCAATGCGTGACTACTCTTTTAATCTAAGATGCCCATTTTGTGTGGGATTTATCCTTGTTCATGGATTTGACATTGATACAATGTTATAGGTTAGGGTTTGATGCCTTGTTGCTCTTATGATGAAGATCATGGTCATTTTTTTAGGAGGTTGCTTCAACAGTGGTCTTGACACACCAAATATTTTCCAATGTATTACAAGGTAGCCATAGACACTAGTCCAATTTTTCTTATGGGATACAAATTTGAAAAATCAAAGAAAGTTGATATTACAAATGGTTTTTATTGCAGATTGTCTTCAAAGCATTAGGTATATATTTAAGAAGGTCTCTTAGTCGCAACTAGGGATTTTCTCGTGTCACATTTGGTGGCACAAATGTAATTTTGGGTTAGATGAATGTAACAACATTATGAAAATGTTACAAGTATTGTAATAATCTCTTTCATTTTATGTATGAATATATTTAGTTATGTTATGGATTACTAAGTACACTCTTACAAATTTCATGATTATTGTTGTATACAAATGCATAACTCCATATTCTTCAATTATGTTTTTTTTTCTCTATGAATTGTAACTCTATTTCCCAAGGAATATGCATCAATATGGGGCCATGCACCAATTTCACACCATCAAACAAAAAATAGATTAATAGTGTGTCAGTAGGAATAGTTTTGTGTATTCATGACCTCATAATATAACAAGGGATATCTTCAAGATAGTTGTTCAAATGAATCTATTTCATATGGATCATGATTGCATAATTGTATTAGCTATATAGGGGTTTTGAGATAGCTAGTAGCACTTGGTTTAGTGACAATCTTTGGGGCCAAGTCAACAAGTTGGGTTTGGCTATCAATAGGTTTGGTTGTTCATTTTGCTTGATTGTAATATGTGATAAGGTATACCCCTAGGAACACCCTCCCAAGTCTAAGTTAAGCTCAAAGAGAAAGCTATGAAACCCACTATCGTAGAGTTGTCATTTAACCCTCCATATTTTTTTGACGATCTGATTTCACTTGCATGACGACAACCCTAGACCTATGAGTGAAATTTTATTCTAGGAAGTGGAGCAATGGTTTTGGGACCCAACACTACACACTTAATTCAAACTAAAAGGTGCACAACCTAATAAGCAATAGTCAATTTTGTTTTAAGATTTGACTTGAGAAGGCTTGAAAAAATAATTTAAATTGGGAGATTCATAGTCAAGAGTGTAATTTTATTCAAAGGAAATAACAACACATGTTATCCAATCTTAGATGTAGAAAAGAGTGTTGTGAGAATCTAATCCAAACCATTGGGGACTAAGATATGATTATGGAAGAATGGTTCCAAGTTCATGTCATCTTATGCCCAATCAAACTAAGTGTCAAACAAATATATTTGGGATACATCCAAATTTATATTAAAACAAGGTGTTAAAAGGGAAAATTATGCACTTTTCTCCTCTATATTTTGTCCCCACTTTGGCATGCATATAAACTACAAGCATAATACATGCTAAAGTAAATAGTATAATAATTGGAATAGTAGAAAAATTCATGGATATGTGATTAGATGATGCATCTTGATTTCATGTTCTTGGTAGAGTCACCTCCTAATATGCACACACATAAGACATTAGTAATACCTACAATAAATATTGGTAGCATAAGAAACATAATCACTTTGTATTTTTATAATTATAATTTTTGTCATCTATCAAATGTAAATAGATGAAAAGGGTAAAAATTTTGAGTTTAGAAAGATGAAGTTTTGGGATTGTGACTAAGTTTCCCCCCATAGAACTATGTCAAATATTGGTATACCCAATGTAGGAACCATGACAAAGTCACTTCAACCATTGTATATGTATTAGTATAAGACCTGTGAAAGAGTCACATTAACCATTATGAGTGTCAATATAGGGCATATGAAGGAGTCAAATTAACCATTATGTAGTGTATGACCCATGAAGGAGCCACTTTAACCATTATGTGGTCTAGGACCCATGAAGGAGTTAATTTAACCACTATATGAGTGTAAGATGTATTCCCCACCAAATTAGATTTGTAACATCATCGTGGATTCAATTTGAGGAGATGAAAGTGTAATGGCCATATATGTCAAGGTATTGGCCCTAGAAAAAAAGTCGAATGATAATGTTGTAAGAGATCATGTAATGAGGTAATAATAAATATTGATCCATATCTTGTCCCCAAGTGTAAGGATGAGTCTCATACTAAAGATAGATCATGCAAGTGCAAGGGTGTAGATATGTCATGTATAATTTAAGCATGTAGAGGTGACATAAGCATGTATGTATGGTCTAAGATAACATCATATGAGTATGCAAGGTAAATTCCATGAAAAATAATGTTAACTTGTAAAGCGTTGGTGAAGGATACCATGCATAATATAAGCATGTAAAATGATATGGTATAATTATAAGATTTATGTTTTCAAAAAGGAGAAATTTGATGAGTTACTTGGCTCAAAAGGTTACATCCATAGATGCTCCCAAGTGGGGAAGCCAAGCAATGTGAAGTGTGTATAGTGTGATATATATGTAAAATGAGACCAAGATAAATGTGAGAGAGAAGTAGGAGAAGCAAAATATATAAGGTGTAATAAAAATGCCAAAGTAAATTATGCAAAATATTCTAAGATAGAAAAAGAGGAGTGCAACAATCATAACTCCATCAAAATGGCAAGGAAATAACCAAAAAGAAAAAGAATTTTAATCAAAATAAATTGAAGTGTCTTGAGGACACATTATTGCTTGGCATAATCCCAAATCTATGTGAAAGAAGAACAAGGAAGAATGTTGAAAATAAAGAAGAAGAAGAAGAAGAGACCTCATGAAATAAAAATATTTATCACCACTTGTGTCAACATACAACATTAAAGTTTGTTTTGCATCATCTACTCATAATCTATAAACATGAGTAAAGAAAAACAAAGGTGAGAGGATAGAAAAAGAAAAAGAAAAACTTAAAACAAGTAAAATGTAGCATAATAAAAAGGTTCAAGAGGATTGCCATTTAATGTAGACCCATTAACAAATATTTATGCCACTATATATATTTTTTAAAATTAATTGGGTCACCCATGTTTTTTTTTTTCTACAGTTCTTTGTAACTAATTTTTTTGATATGGTTTTTGTTTCAATTGTTGTAGTTTTTTTGCATAATTGTTGGATCCTTGATTGTTATTTATGATTTAGGTCTAACCATATTATTTTTGTTGTGTTATTGTTTTTGAGAATGTTATTTGTATGCATGTTCAAAAAAAAAATATATATTATTTATAACCATCTCTAAGTATTTGTAAATATCAAAAACTACATATTATCTCTCACAAGGTGAATGCTTTGATTTATGCATTATGGTATCAATTGTGAAATTTCCATGTTCAAATGAGTTGATAGTTGGATCCTGGTATAATGATAACCTTGTTATCATAAATAAATTATAAACATTGTTGAAGTATGGAAAGTGTCACTTGATATTGTTCAATCAAAAGTTGACTATGTATCATATCCAACCTATTTGTGTACACAAAAATTATAGCATACAAATACAAGTTACAACAACAGTAACCTATTATACTCACAATCTAATGCAACACTCATACTAAGCAAAAGAGTTAGCAAAGGAATCCTACCAACATCAACCCTTCTTGCACCAATTATATGGTGGTTGTGCTCAAAGGTGATGGATGTGAGTGCCTTTACTAATATAGGCCAATTTATAGATTTTTGGCTCAAGGATTGGATGCATAAGATTAAAAGGAGAGATCAAAGGCTGAAATTAGTTGAGACTCATAGAGGGGTGAGAGGAGGATAAGTTTCCTCACATGATTGGTGGATGGAGAGGAGTCCAAGATAAAATGGGAAACTGTGGTGGAGAATCTCCTTGGAGAAAGTGGATCGATGAGATGGAAAAGGGGTACTTTGGAGTACCCTAGGGGGATGGGAAAGTCCTTAGTCCTATGTGACATATAACCAAAGCCATGCCACATGTACAAGGGGGATATTCCTTGTGTACAAAGGCCACACCTTTGCACATATTTGGGGATTATGCATGATTTGAGGGGTTTGACTAGGATTAGGAATGTGTAAGTAAGGGATTAAAGGGCTAATTGATTTTTTAGCCCAATTAATGAAGAGTGGATGGAAAAAGGAAATAAAATAAATACATATTTATTTAATTTTTGGAAAGGGGATGGGGAACTTAGGTAAACAAATATTTATATTCATTTACCTAAGGTGGAATATAGATGAAGTATGATTAAGTGATTTTAGGATAAAAATGGGATTGGGAGAATAATGATGAATAGTGACTTTATTAATTAAATAATAAATTATTATTTAATAAGGGGATGAAATTTGGACAATTAACTATATAAATAGGGATTTATTCAACCAATTTATAAAGGAAATGTTTGGGTTATTAGGTAATGGATGATGTGCCAATTTTAGGTGTCTAAAATTTGCCTCTTTAAAGTGGTGTTACAAAGTAGTATCATTTCAAGAAGAATAAAATCTGTTGGAAGAATATGGTATTAGGGAAGATTCCCTAGTCATTCGTAGAAGTGACTAGGAAGAAGGATTATGGGAATGATGATGCCCCCTCAAGAGGACATGCATGTTAGGAGAACATAGGTGTGATATCAACATTGATGAAGAGATACAAGATAGATGATATAAAAGAGGTTAGAGGATAGGTGATGAAAGGATAAAGGGATAATGGAGGGAGGATTAAATTTATAGTTATTTTTTATTATTAAATAAGTTTTTTTGAATAAAGCTATGAACCAAAAAGAGGGTTTTCAAAGGGCCCCAAAACCTTGTACAAAAATAATGAGCAACAACCAAATGGGACTAATACACAAAAACAATAATGAACAACAAAAAGAGACAAGAGACAATAAAGAAACTAGCATAAGAACTAAAGAGGCCTCAAGAAAAGAGTAGAGACTTAGCAAAATAATAACCTTGACATGATCATAGAGGCTTAAATCCAAATCATTCTAAAGAATTTTGAAGAGGATTCAAAGCCTAGTCCTTAGGTGCCAACCTATATTTTTTCACAAAGGAGTCAAGTTCAACTAACTGACACTTAATCACAACTTCAATATTTCTCTTATATGGGCCCACCACCAAAATATTTAAAACCTTTCTTTTATTCCTTATATTAGGTTGCTCTTTAACAAGATTTTGATATTCTTTCCAAACCATGTGAGGAAACATGATGCCATTTTTTTTAATATGGTTATTCTCTTTGAGACCTTGGTAGGAATGGGAGAAGTGCCCAACTTTAAGGCAATGCTTTCAAATATGTAAGGAATCCTAGCGGATTTTTTCTCCCAATTGTTGTATTTGGAACAATTTTTTATAATATTTTGTAGCTCTCCCTATTTATATCAACACATACACATAATCTACACAAGACCATAGATTTCATAGATTTCATGACATTATTAATATATAAAATTTGACCAAAAAAATTGGAAATACCATGAATGACTCAATACTCCAAAGGGATCCCTAGGAGTCTAACCCAAATAGAGACCAAGCAAAGGTTTTCCTTTGTAGCATCAAAACTAGACCTTTTCTTAAAAGGAAAAACATGCCAAGGAACCAAGGACCTCCTTGCATAGTTCTCATACTTTTTGCCAAAGATTGGAAGAAAAATAAGAATATATTTGTCATAGCAGCCACTTGAGTTTGACCAAGTACACACCACCTTCTTAGAACTC
>VDFB02321067.1:0-44096 GCA_007258455.2 Sequoia sempervirens
CTGTATGTGCACTAAGAACCAATTTCAGTCACAATTTACCATAAATAAATGCTTGGAAGGAATTCTACTTATGCTGCAGGAATGTAATGTAAAGTCTTCTTAACTTAAGCATAACTTAATCAAAGCATAAATCATGACAACTATTACTAAGTAACAAACTATGAACTGGCCTTATGTTGCAGGAACAAACACAGGGATGGATTCTCAATGCTGCAAGAACAATATAAGACTAAGTTTGCGTTGAAACCTTCAAGAATGAAATCTAACTTATAATCAACAGGAGATAAATAACTAACTACAAATACTCACTAAGTGGCCCCCCTTAGCAAGCATCAACAGGTTTGGCACAAGAATTGAACTCAAAACTTTATGCGACTTTTATTCATAAACTTGGAATCATATAAATTGATTGTTCTGCTTGTAAGAAAACTAACACAAAACATTGTTTCTCATTATAATACTAAATTTAACACACTTTGTTGCTCACTCACGCAGGAGGAACACTTATTTATATTAGAAAAGCAACTAACTACCTAACTCTAACAGAGAAAGATGTGGACATAAATGCATCTTGAAACCGAGGAACAAACTTCTCATAAATGAAGGCATATCTGCTCAACACGATTCAAAGAGAATTTAGTATTCCACTCTTCCTAGATTAATGATCATTTAGATTTCCTCCCAACAACCCAGTCAGAGAGTCTTTGCTAGAACAACTTCCTTGATGTCGTGTTGGAAATAGACTTTACTGCAGGGCCAAGATCTGTTGCGCTTTGACTTGTTCATGCTTCCTTCAATAACCTGCGATGCACATGGCGACATAAGTGAAAGAAAGCACGCATGGAAAATAACATGATTCACATTCATTAATCACATATTAAATCCATTTCATTATCCAAAAACCACATGCATTATATTAGTCATTCGGGAGGTCAAACAAGGTAATTAATATAGACACATAGAGATGTTAAGCTGCAGGAATATAGGAATGTGTTGCTACAGGATACTACCCGATTTTAGATAAAAAGCCTTTAATCAAAGAGTTAAAACAACCATCAGCAATAAGAGTAAGGGTATTAAAAATACATCATAATATTCAAATTATGGGCATATTTCGAGCTCATCACCTACACAAAGAGATGTACAAACTAATAGCATCCTAGCCAAACAACTCTAGCAATACAACAATATCATGCATATGCGTAATGCAAAGATAAAAGTTATTTAATAATTTTGATAACATAATATTCCATTTGTACAGCTCTCCTAGGTAAGATCTTTTAGCATAACCTTACCTTCACTCACATCTGAAATCATCATACCACCAATTTTTTCCTCTCTTTTATAGTAAAATCTAATATAAAAAACAATAGTAGTTTCAAAATCATGTTCTTAAACCATGGGAAAATTTACTACCAAAATCAACACAATATCTTGGATGAACCCACCACTTTGAAGATGATCTTATGCATTAGTGAAATATCCTTCCTGACATTACAATCCACACATAACTTTCTCTTTTCATCCTCTTTCCTTAATTTAATATTTTACACCTTATAAGTGTCAAATTTGCATCAAGCAACTTGCATGGCCTTAAGTGCTAATTACAACTTGCCAAGCATAAATTATAAAGTAGGATTATAATTCCAATTTTTCTTCAAACTAGTACATTTATTATACAAATAAGAACACCATACAAATTAAAATATGGATGAAACCTAAACACAAAATTCTCACACTCATTTTTACCTTGCTAGATCACAATATAAGAAGATAAAGATGAAATACTAAAGGGGGTATAACCATGCTACAACTTCATCATGCTCCTAAGAGTCATCAAAGCATATATAGTAGCCACCAAGGTAACCACAGACTCAACAAATACCTCCTCATACTCTATCATTATAATGAATTAAGAAAATATCCCCAACCAATTTTTTGACACACTAACTATCATAATTTCTTTTTATTGTATCCTACCTTAATTTGAAAATAAAACACAAAAATGAAATCCAAAACTCTTCCAAAATACCTTAGGTGTCACTAAGGTGATACCTTAATATAATAATAAATAGAAATAGTCACCCACACATCCCACAAAATTCACCATAAAATATGTTAATGTCAAACCCAAAGGTGGACCTACTATCCACATATCTATCCTAATACAAAATGTTAGATCCCTCCTTAAGACTTCAACTATTTGGGAATTTTTTGGTCTAATTCTAACCATACCATCTGAGATGCCAACAACTATCCCTTGTACTCAAACTAGTCCTAAGAACTAACACAATAACTAAAGACAAACACATCCCCAAATTTGACACCACAGTTCAAGAATAATTCACATATAAAGATAATAGAAAATAAAACAAAAATGCATCTAAGTAATAGCTAGGGGAAATCTATCAAATCATTCTCTATCGAGTGTATTGAGCTATATTGAGTGTATTGAGATATCATATAGCTCTAGATCTAGGTTCCTTATTTTTTCTACTATAGCCTAATCATGAGTATTTGTTTCAACATCTAATCTTTAAAACCCAAGTCATCTCCAATATTACAAAAAACATATTATTCTGAAATTTCTTATTTCAATATTAGTAAAAAATCTAATATCTTCTCATGACATCATGGTTTACACCAATATTGTGTTAAGACTCTCACTACACGATCATTATAAAATCCAAGAGATTATTATGGCATAATAACCCATTACTAATAAAGATCCCATTAAAAAATTTGTACAACTACCCATGGCACTATGACAAACATCTCCCTAAATATAAGTATTAACTATGGCCTCAACATAACTAAATAATTATAAATAAAAGCTACTTAGAGGAGCTCTTAGAAGGAAAATTAAAACCACCATGTTTAAAAAAAGATAGCCTACTATAATAGATTATGTCCCTTTTAAGGAAAAATAAATTGAGCAATCAAAAGTAATTATTAATGAGGATTGTTTGAATGAAAGAATTTATCAAAAAAGAGAGAAGAAAATACAAGAACCAACACCATGAAGAGGAGACACAAGAATTTGATAAGGGAAAAAACAACAAAAAACCCCAATATTATGAATGAGGAAAATCCTAAGAATGATAGAGAGAGAGAGAGAGAGAACTTAAGCCTTAATATTTCTTTCTTGAAGAATGAGAGGAGAGACACATCATTCTATAGACGTGAGAAGAGGAGGTACAAAGTAACTCCCAACTCTATGGATGTCACCATTCATACTATATTTGTGCAAGGTGTCAAGATCCTCATAAGTAGAAGGCTACACCTAAGCAACTAATATTCCTTAATAAAGAAATTAAAATAAAAAATTTCATCCTCACATATGTGAAGAGACAAAAAAAGATAAAAGAATTGTAGGGATTCCTTTGGATATCCTACAAGTAATTAAATAATAACCTTTACCAAGTAAAGATTAATCTTCTAACACCTCCCCTTGAGCTTTACTTGGAGAGTTCACATCAAACCCTTCAATGGGTTGTAATCCTAGATTCTTACAATGAAAACTAAATTTATCTTTACAAAGATCTTTGTTGAGAATATCTTCAACTTGATCTTCACCTTCACAATACAAAAGAGAAAATTTCTTGTCTTCAATGTGCTCTCCACTGAAGTAATGTTTAAGAGAAACGTGCTTGGTCGTTGCATAAAAAAAAAGGATTTTTTTGTCAAAGCAATATCACTTTGATTATCACAATATAAAGGGGTAGGATCTTTTTGACATAGACCCAAGTCTTCAAGTGATCTTCTTAACCATAGTGCTTCTTTGGATGCATTTTTACAACCTTTATATTTAGCTTTTGTAGAACAAAGAGAAGTAGATTGTTATTTCTTACTATTCCATGAGATTTCACTTGATCCAACAAAGAAATAATAACCACAAGTGGATCTCCCATCATTGGAATCACCTCCTAAATTTAAATCAATATATCCTTTTAAAGAAAAATCACAATTTGCATCATAAAAGAGACCAAGATTAAGAGTACCTTTAACATATCTTAAAATTCTTTTTGTGACTTTAAAATTATTTTATTGTGGTTTAGACATATATCTATAAACCAAACCAACACTATAAGAAATACCAGGTCTAGTAACTATTAAATAATTTAAACTTCCTACTAATTGTCAATATAAAGTAGGATCAACAAAAGGAGTTTCCATAACAACCATTAATTTAGTTCCTAATTCACAAGGAGTAGAAACACACTTTGCATCATTCTTTTTGAATCCATCTAAGAGATCTTGAGTATATTTATGTTGAGAAAGAAAAATGTGTTTAGGTATTTTCCAAATTTGCATACCCAAAAAATAATGTAATAAGCCTAAATCAGTCATTTGAAATTGTTGATTGAGTTGGGAATTAACATCACTTTGATTGCGTGTGTTATGTACATTACTTTGATTACCCAAGGCTGCATCATTTGGCTTAAAATATTAAGTGTGTGAGAAACCTATCACTTATCCATTTCCTCTAACCTTTTGCTCTCATAGGTTTTTGGGTTCTTCCATGTGCAGAGTGGCATCATGGGTGGCGATAGGGTGCGAACAAAGCCTGACAACTATGGAGAATTTCACAAGGATCCATTGGTATGGCACATTTGTATTGAAGGTGGGCTGGCACCTCTAATGGAAAGTATGGTGGGTCACGACCCTAGTCTTTCTGCGTAGTTTACAAATTCTTGGAAAGATAGAAGGGTAACCATGGCTGGTATTTCATTCGAAGTGAATGAGGAGGTGATAGCACAAGAAATGGGGCTGTTGTGTACTAGTAAGAAGTACTCGAAGCATACTAAGACCCAAGATAATGAAAGCTTGAATGCCTTCTTTGTGGGAAATGAGAAACCAGTTCGTAACCAGTTGAGGTTTGAGAGAGAGGCTCTACCGTAGCCTTGGGACCAAGTCTGCCTTTCCATAATGAAGTAAGTGACCCTTGAAGGTAGATACAAAACTTACTATTTCTATCACTTCCCTCTTTTAAATCACCTCTAGCAAAAAATTTTGTTAAGCTTTCCTTTTTTCTTACTTAAGGATTTAGAGAGCTCTATTGAAAAGTGTATTGAGGCTGTTGGCCTAAACCCTAAGGATACTCCTCCCTTGCCACTCCACCAAGGCCTCATTTTGAGGCTCTACCACTTCCATCTTGTGTTATGCCTACCCAAATCCATTCCTGTTGTCTGTGTTGAGGAAATTGAACCCCCTACTATGGCCAACATCTCCCCATCTAAGTCCAAAGGTCCCATAAGGAAAACCTCTCTAGTTATCGCTGAAACTCATAAGCATAAACCTGCTACCAAGAAGCTTAAGGGGAGTGTGGGGATTGCCAAGACTAGTGTTGCGGCTAGTCTCTATGAGCTTAAGTCATCCCCTGCAAAGTCTGTTAGCAAATCTACCTCTAAAAAGAAAGTTAAGGATGAGGGTAAGGGTGTGATGGAGCCTCTAGCCATGGACAACAAAGGAAATAATGTTGTGGGTAGGGACTCTAAGGGGGACATAATGGTCACTGCTATAGTGGTGACTAGTGGTGAAAATCTGATCATTAGGAGGTCTAGTAGACTGGCTAAAAATAACAAGAAAGTGTAGGTGAATGACATGGATACAGATGAGGAGTGGTCTGACAGTAAAGGTTGCAAGGATGAGGTGGAGTCGGGGGATGGTGAGGAGGAGTATGTTGGAGGGCCCCACACCATTCTAGATTCTAGAAAAGTGCATATGGATAACTCAGCTTGCTAGTCCTCAGGACCTATGGATGTGGAGTGTGCTAATATTGAGAAGGCTGTGGATTATGGGGAGGAGCTTTGTGTGTTATAGGAAAGAATGGGAAAGATGAACAAGAAATTTAGTGGCTTGATCCACTTCACTATCAAGTTGGTCCACTATGTTACCAAAACCCTCTTTGTTGTGATGAAGGACGAAATTGACAAGAATAATCTTGAAGAAGGCCCAAAATGGGTTGGGGATGATGTTAATCTCCTCTCCCAGAACTAGGAAAATTCTAGTTAATCTGCTATTGTTGTGTTGTATGCATGTCGACTGTTGGTTTGCTGTGTCTATTTTTTGGCTTAGTTTTTAAATTTTCTTTTGTACTTGATCTTTTTTTTCCCTTGTAGCTCTCCATGTAAAGGGTACAACACCTGGTAAATGCTTCTTACCATATCAAAAACATCACTTATCATTTTTTTAGAACTAGAAGTAATAATAAAATTATCTTGACATATAAAATAATAATCACAATATCATTTTCACTATGCTTAATATATAAATTTGGATCATTTTTACTTCGAATGAAACCTTGAGATATAAAGAAAGCATTAATTTTAGAATGTCATTCTCTAGGAGATTGTGTTTTAAACCATAATTTTATTTTTTTTCAATTCAAAACCAAGATGTTCATTACCTTCTTTAATGAAACCCAAAGGTTGAGACATATAAATTTCTTCATGTAAATCACCATTTAAAAATGCACTTTTAACATATATTTGATGAATAGTCCAATGCATATGAGAAGCTAAAACAATAACTAGTTTAATATTTTGCACCTTAGATACTAGAGAAAATGTTTCATTACAATCTAAGCATTCCACTTGATAGAAGCCTCTAGCAACTAGATAACTTTATTATTCATAAAACTTAGTTTTATACAACCATTTACATGAAACAAGATTCTTTCCAAGAGGTAAAGGAACTAAATCCCAAGTTTTATTAGCAATTAATGTATCATATTCTTGTTGCATATCCTTTTTCCAATAAGGTTGTTTTTAATCCTGTTCATAAGTTTGAGGATAATTTTAGACATTAAAGTAAATTGAAATATTTTACCTTTCTAGTCTTCGATTGATTCACTCTAGCTAAAATATCCTCCCTTTCTTGCATAAAATTTTAAACCATTTAGGATTTATTTTAGAATTAATAGTATCATAAATTAAATAAGAATCATGAGGAGAAAAAACAACATGTTCATCTTGACTATCACTATGAGTAAGAGATGCATTAAGAGGTTAAGAGAAGATTCAAGTTTAGGATTATCCTCTGCAACAACAGTTTTATTTTGAGAAGAATCAATACTATGCACTTTAGAACAATCATGAACACCATTTTCAGAAATGCATACATCTATAGCAACTTTAACTTTGTTACTAAGATGACTATAAACTCTATAAATTTTAAAATGTTCATCATAACCAATAAAAATATGATAAGAAGAATTAGGATCTATTTTTTTCCTCTTCTATTTAGGTTTGTGAACATAAGTAATTGAGCCAAAAAATCTTAAATTCCTTAATATTATGCTTCCTACTAGACTAAGGCTCTTCAGGAGTTATATCCTTTAAATTTTTTGTAGGATTCCTATTAATAATATAAGTAGCACAAAACATAGCTTTAGCCCAAAATTTATAAGACATATTTTTATCATGTTTCATACATCTAGTCATTTCAACAATAGTTCTATGGTTCCTTTCCACCATACCATTTTGTTGAGGTATATAGGGAATGGTTAGCTCATGTTCAATACCAAATTATTTCAAATAACTATTAAAATAATTATTCACATATTATTTACCATTATTAGTTCTAAGAATTTTTATTTTAAAACCAGATTGCCTTTCAACAAATTTATGAAAATGAAAAAAATATCAAGAAATTGATCCTTAATATGAAGAAAATAGATCCAATTTCTTCTATAATAATCATCAAAAAAAGTAAGTGCATACCTTGATCCTTGGATGGAGTTATTCTTCATGGGTCCCAAAAGGTCACTGTGGAATAGGTGCAACTTATGATTTTCCCTCCATGATTGACCTTATTTAAAGAGCTCCCTATGCATCTTGTGCATAAAATTTTAGATGGAAGAATAATAGGAAATCCTTCTACCATACTATGTTTTTGCATCAAGGCAATATTGTTAGCATTAATATGACCAAGTCTTTTATGACAAACATTAAAATCAATAATAGATATAAAAGAGCATCTATATTGAGAAAAATAAAATTTGAACAAATTAACATTGTATAATTTAGCATTAGATTTGAGCTTATTTTGTTTTGTATCAATCACATAACACATATCTTTGTAAAATTCTATTTTATAATCTTGACAAAGCTTAGCAACTATAATGTCAAAAATTGTACCCTATGCAATTTCACATTCCATAACCTTCCCTTTAGCCCAATTAAATTTGATAATGCAATTTCTTCTTTTTCCTAACCATAATCTTTTCCCTAACCCCTTCATTTTTGGTTGCTTAAGAGAACTTTTATCATGAATACTAGTGCGGCGTACAAATGTCTATGCACCATGTGAAAGTTCCAAAAATATTCCTGACTATGTGGTCATTAGGATGTTACACTTCTAACTAACCACAAAGTGTAACACCTCTATGGCTTGTAGATGCATCAAAAACATCCATTTGTATGGCTTTTCACCTTTCTATTCAATCTATCTCTCATTCTATCCATTTTATTCAATCTCCCATCCACTTTAACTCATTATTTCACTCTTTTCATTCTCATTCTACCAATTTATCAAGCTTTCTTGATCTCTTGAATCTCTACACTAGCTCTTTGGTTCTCTTGGCACATATCAGGTGTTCCATACTCTCCTTCCAGATTCACTAGCTTGCTAAAGGGAGGGTAGCTACATCCTTTCTCATTTCATTATTGTCTATTTTGATACCATGTTATTTTTCTAACTTGTCTATTTAGATTTTTTCATGTCTATCTATTTTCTTGTCTATTGTATTTTTTATCTATTTATCTGACTATCCATGGAGGTGGAAACACCTATGCAGGGGTTTGACTAAGGAAATCCCCTAAACAACCCCAATTTTTTTCCATATTTTTGTGTGTGCAAGTTGTCGAGTTGGAGCATTGTAGGAGACTTTATTGTGTTGAACTCTTGTGAGTTCTCCTCCTTTTCATCTTATTATTTCATTTTGTTTTGTTTAATCTATGCAATTCATTTCTTCTTCTACCATTTATGTTAGCTTGTTAGTTTAGCATACCTTTCAAATTTTAGTCACTAAATAGCTAGTTGGTTCCTTGTCGTCTCTATTAGAAAATTTTGTTTTTAGTCTGTATGAGACTACCATGTGTTGTGAGGACGTACACACATCGTATTTTCATCCTTGGATAATAGCCTATCAATTTTCTCACGAGACCTTCAAAGCTTATTCTTTTGGTCCCTAAAAATTTTATCCCTTAATTCATCATACAACATAAAATATAAGAAAAACCCCTTTTTCCTTCCATCATTGTCACTGAGATTTATCCTTGATATAGTTGAGGAACAATCACCCTTAGAGGAGGGGATTTCATTTTTCCTCTACATTTTGGTGAACCCGATGTGAATTTTCCTTACCTTAATTTGATGATAAAAATTATCTTCTCTCTTGTTAGGACATGTGATAGACTAAGTGTTGTGACACTTTCACGAGTTTCACAACCCAATCCACTACTTCTAGGCACATAGTTAGAATAACCTATCAAAATCTACATATGGGTTCTAGGAAATGGTTTAGTCCTCACCAAGGTCCTAATTTTAATAGATTCATTATAGGACTATCATTCAATTTTCCCCTCCTTTTGTTTTTGTCCAACCATCAACAAAAATACAAAGGAATTCTCCACCAAGCACTCCTACATATTCCTCTCCAATAGATTGTGAACCTTCCCTTAGGGTCCCTATTAAGTAGATCTAATATTTAGAAGAGAGACTTAAAGAGATGAATATTTTTTAGAAAAATAAAACACATACACTCAAGTTTCTCCTCTTATTAATGGTTCGAGAGATAATTTTCTCATCTCATACCATAGAGGCCTTGAATTACTTTGAGGGAATGCTAACATTGTGGATACCAATGTTCCCTCATACAATTATATCTTGGGTAACCTCAAGACATCAAATGGGAAATCACTAGAATCTAGTTATATGTCTTCATTCCAAGAGTGTTCATGCATATGGTAGACACTGGTCCTTTTGTGTCCTCTATTACCACTAATGATAATACAAATACTATGCCCATGGATGGTTCTTGAATTAGAGTGAATAATGTCCCTTTGGGATTCAAAGCCCTGTATCCATAACCCAAACCTCTGATACCTCAACTAGCCAGGCTTCATCAATTAATCATGTCCTTAATGCTTTGTTACTGTAGACACTAAATTTGGACACTTGGTTATCCAAATTTATCCCTTCGTCCTAGAAACATCACCTTATTCGCATTAATTAAGTAATATCACTATTATTTAATTAATACTTCTAAATTTATTCTAATCCCTAAGGTATCTAGTTAAATAATTAAATACCTTCCCCTTTCATCAAATAAATTAAATAAATATTCCATTTATTTAATTCCCTTTATGTCACATCCTCCATCTTTTATTATCTAATCCTAATCCTTCTTCTAATCTCATCATTAGGATGTGCGCATGCCTAATCCTTGATTAGGAGGTGTCACATCCTCCACAGCTTGCAGAGTTGGCTCCTACCAAATCTCTCTTGGCCACCTAAGCACTCCTCTAATCCTTCATTAGCTAAAGCAATCAACTCCCTCAAGGAATTTACCCCAATTCCTTTTTATCCTTCAAAAGGAATATTAAATTCCTTTGCTCTTTCCCATTTGATCTCTGACTTGTCTGCATCAGAGTCACATGTAATCTAACCCTCTTCTAATCTTCATTAATTGGTCTAATCAAGTACTTACTGCCTTAATCCTTAATTGGAGTCAAACCTATTAAATGCTTTCTCCTTTTGACAAGGCATCTCCATTCCCCATGTGAATTTTTAATTCACATTTAATCCCCCAATGCATTTAAAAGAATTTTAAATTCCTTCTCTCTCATCCCATGAGAATATTTGAGGATTTTAATTCCCCTTGTCCTCCCCTCACCCACATGGGGACAAGCCTCCGCTATGGGGAGATATTGTCCCAATCCCAAGGTACTATGTACCCCTCTCCATGTCATGTCCTATCCTTCCACCTCCGTAGCCGCACATCACCCCTTTAGCCATTATCACATGCCACATGTCAAGATGTGAGGAGCTTGTAAGGTTCTCAACTCACCTTGGCCCCATGCCAGTCTTGTCTTCAATCTTATTGTCCATTTCCTAGAGATTTCCAAAATGTCTATAAATACCCCCTCTTTTCTCTCATTTTGGAGGGATCATGCATTGTAGCCAAACTCTTGCAAATTTTTCCTAGAATCCATACTTAGCCATTTTCATGCTTGCACCCACTTGCATCCACCTTCATATCATCATCTAGCTTGCCTCTCTTGCCATCCAAGGAGCATACAACACCAAAGATCGAAGGGACAACCAAAGGATCGATTTGACACAAGGTAAAAGGTTTCATTTGTTGTTTTTTTTGTGTTGAATCCAACTAGGCCAATCTTGAGGTGTAGGTAGTTTTTGTGTGATTTGCATTACTTTTGCTGCTCATTTTATACCACCTAATTTTGACCCTATCGAGTTACAAAACATAGGATAGATGCAATCATAGTTATCCAGCATGACTAGCTCCACCTCTCAATCTACATTGAAATTATATTATCATTGTATCCCTTTACCCTCACAATTCTGAATGTCCCTATATTACAAGGGGTAAAAATTCATAAGTTTGATAAGTATAATGCAAAAGGTGACCCACAAACCCATGTCTCATCCTTTACTGACATGTGCACTTATTTCCTTTATCAAGACTCTTTGTTAGTAAAGCTATTCTCATAATCCCTCAATGATGTTGCATTAGAGTGGTTTTTCTCACTTCCTAATAGCCTCATCTTTTTCTTTGATCAATTGGTCAATCAGTTCTTGCAACAATTTCAAGCAATCATTAAGCTACAAATCACCTTCACCGATCTTGTCCTTTGTAAGAAAGGAAATCATTAAAAAGTAACTAATTTCTTTGCTCAATATCGATCTCTATTCTCCTAGATCTTCTATGCCTTGCTATATTTTGATGTACAACATGTGTTTGTTGGAAATCTACCTCCAACATTGAGAGAGAAAATCCTCCTAATGAAATACCCTCATTTTTCCCATTTGTGTGTTGCATTACTAGAATTCCTACAAATGGCGATGCAGTATGATGATTCCTCCTTGTCCTCTTGTCTTGATAATCAGTTACCCATGTCTGTTTCTAGGGAATCAAGAAAGAAAAAAGAAGTATCGAATGTGGTTTTAGTTCCTACCAAAAATAACTTTGTATTCATAATAGAATCTTCACAAAGTTATCTAATTTCTACACTAATTTTCTTCAAAAATTGTTAAAAGATGGTTTAATCTCCCTCCTAGAAATAAGACCATTATTTGAACCTTATACCAACTATTATGATTCACTAAAAAAATTTCAATACCACCGAGTCTTTGGCCATGATATCGAATGTTGTGTGTGTCTTAGAAATGTCATCCAAGACCACATAGATAATGGTACCATATGACTTGATGGTAAGAAACAAAATTAAAATAAATCTATAGCCAAGCCTAACATCTAGCAACAGTTATACATAAATCCTTTCCCTTCTCATTCTACTTATCTAATACCATCTTCTTCTTCATATGTTGCTCATAGCCCTTTCGAATATGTGAATATGGTCTCATTTACTCATATTCCTCCTACAATTCATGTCATGGATAAGATAAATGACATAACATTCACACCACATGACTTTCCTCTCAACAAGGAACCTTCTCTACTATACATACTACCTCAAGTCAATGGTAACATCATGACCGATGTTATGATTGACCCTACTAGTTGGGTCAATTTTATTACAAAGGATACCCTATTTATCAATAATTTACATAAGGATAAGTATGATGAGTCAAATATTATGCTCCATGCTCATGATGGTATTTTTGTCCCACCTATTGGTTCTATATCTTTATTGGTCCTTGTTGGGCCTAAATCTCTTGATGTCCCATTCATTATGATACTTGAATATGACCTATTTAGGGTTAGAATAGGCATTCTATGGCTAGTAATTATAAATTTGGTCACATCGATTGTCCATAAATGTCTAAAATTCCCCCATGATTGCACTGTGCATACTATCTAGGATATTGGGTATAAACCACTCATGTGATGTGAGGGATTTTCCCTGGATCATTTTTGCCCCACTCTAGTTGGACTCTTACTACCTTGAGGGGACTTGTTTTACAAGGAATAATTTAGGTACAATACTGGAGGCTCAACCTCTAATGTTGGTTTCTTGCCTTCTTCTCATGCAATTTCTATGAAGGCCTCCTTATGTGCATAATAACATGCATTGTCTTCAACACCTTCCTCTTTGAAGTATAAGGACAAGCAAGATCTCACCCATAGGATTTCTCCTTCTTCTTCCTCTTCTACATCTTCATAACCCTCGATAGTCTCCTCTATTCCTTTCACTATGCCCAACACAAGAAAAGGAAAGGCACCCATGTTATGGAAGTATAAACTGCAAGTTTTCCAACTCCCAATTTTTCCCATTATCCCCAAAGCCACCCTCTATGGTAAGGGGAAGCAGACATCCAAAGCTATCTCTTCTTCTATCATTCCAATATCTCATCCTCTGAGGCCTCCTCCTATTCCTCTACCTACCTCTAAAGAATACCAAGGATAGGGGCTTGCAGTGAAAACCCCTATATCTATCTTTGTGCCTCCTCATCCTGTTTCTCCTCAATAGCCTACTCTTTTTCCAATAACAATTGTGGAGGCTACTCCTCTAGTAGAAGAAGATCTCTTGGATCCTTCTCAGGCTTCCCTTCTTGGTACCCATATTTGTTATAATTGACTTGTACGTGAGCATAAGCATCACTGGCGAGTATTGGCATAGGAATGTGAGGCTTCACAAAAGATTTAATGAGACCCTTTTATCTCTACCTCTACAATTCTACTTCTATCTTCACTTCTACTTTTGTCTTTACTCATACTTTTTTTTCTATTTTTATTCCTTCTTCTATTCCCATCACCTCTATCTTTCTTCTATCTTCTTTGATGGATCCTAATGAGCCTCACCCTAAGCAGGTGCAAGTGTTCATCAACCCTTCTTTGGAGCCTCCTTTGATCACCTCTTTACCAGATGCTCCTCCTTTTCTTAAGCATGTCATCATGCCTCATTCTAAGGTGGAATATACTATGGATCTCTCTCCTTCTCTTGTTTCTTTCGCTTCTACCTCGAGGATTTCACATCCTTCGCTTAAGCACAAGTTAGAGTATGACCTCATTCTGAATGATGGTCACAAAAAATATTCTTCATCTTCTTCATATTTTTTTTGATAGGTAAGAGGTGATTTTTATAAAGATGCTATAATTTGGCCTGGATAACACCAGGTGAGATCAAAAAAGAGGGACCTCATCCCCAAAGGTTGGAATTACATAAAATTTATTCACCCATGGTCATACTAGACCATTCAAATTTCTGCCTACTTGTTCTTGATGCCACAACCAAAAACCATCCCTACCTAGATTAAAAGATAAAAAAAATAGAAAACAAAACTAGAATGCATTGTCATCCCTACTGCAGAAGTTCCCATCACGCATGTTTGAGCATCAGACCAAGAAAAACCATTTTATGAGTCAAAACCAAAAAACCTTTTCTTACTGAATGTTGATAACAGATTCAACATGAGGATACAATTTACTTATAATTTCCACTAGTTTTTGGATAATGTTTCCTTTTTCTATGTACTATGATTTTCTATTTCCCCCGAAGCTTTTGTTCCTTTGAAACTGATTTGGTATGAGTCCGATACTAAATTTTGTTGCAAACATCCCCATTTTGACTGGTATTCATTTTCTTTCTCCTTAGTGTTTTCCATTCATTACCCCCAACTCCAACATTTGAATTTTTTATATCATGCAATGAAACTTGAGAGAAGGGACTCTCCACAGTGGTGTTAGAATCCTCACGTACTATAGTAAAATCTTGAGCAGAAGTTGTGATGTCACTAGTACAGGGAAAATGTAAATCAGGTTTAGACTCTAGAGGGAGCTAAAAAATATTCCCCAACATATTGTTGTTAGTATCCTCTTTTGGAGAATCACAACTTTTGGGGGAGTTCAAAAAAGAATAATGTTTTGGGGAAGCATCCTTCTACCATGAAGCATCCCATTTTTCTTAAGCTTTGGAAATTGGGCATTCAGCTACAATATAACCAATTCTAAAACATCTTCTACACCTGAATGTTATTCCTTTGTAGTCTAAGGTTTATAGCCAGTTGTTACCATTTGCATTCAAAATGATTTCAGTCGAGAGGGATTTGGAAGTGTCTAACTCAACCAAAATCTTAGCGAAGGTTGTATGGATGAAATCCTTTGAATCTGCATCTATGTGAATGAAGTTTCCAAGAGAGTTTCCAATAGCTACAAAGCAAGGTTCGAACAAAAAGTGTAGGGGAAGATTTGGGAGGTGAAACCAAATCAACATGATTGAAAATGATTCAGTGACTAGATCAAAGTTTGAGTCCCACAATTTTAAGAGAAATGTGCTCTCACCCCACATCCATGTGTAGATGAGAATAAATTTTTCTAACTTGCTATCAAAAACCACTATGAAAAACCCCTTGCATAGGGATAAATTTCCAAGTTTTTTTCCATTAGAGGTAACCATGATTTTGAAATCCAATCATGTAGCATAGGACGACTAGGCCAAAATTGACTGAACCTACATATTAAATTATTTATAAAAAAGAATCATTCTCACTCAATTCCTTATGTAAATTGGAATCAAAGTCTAGTTTTAGAGGTTTATCAACACAATGCATAGTTCCTCTATTATTTGTACCTAAAAACTTTAATTTCAATGAGTCTTCAGATGAACCAGACCCAAATCTTAGTCACTCTTTGTGTCAAGTATTCATCTAAAACCTAAGAGCCCTAGTCTTAACCAATCAAGCCTTAGGTCAAATTACTCATTAAATATGGCATTGAAGGTCCAACTCCCTGGTTCTAAACCAAAGGTAAGACCCTTGGTCCAAGATTTGATTGACCAACTTCCACCCTCATCCACTGAAAAATGTATAGGGAAAACTATGTTTGATGGCCGTAGAGTTAAAGATAGTATTGTCGAAAAATAATGTACCATTAAGGATGCAACACTATCGTACACTAGGTGGACACTTTTCCAAGGCTGGTTTGGTAATAGGAAAGTCCACATTCCAATCTGCAACCCTTGGAGGTTGGATATGGCTAAATTGATTTCCCCAATATGTATTTGGACATTGACCTTCTCAAGGTTGTTTCTACTAATTATGACCCTATTATTAGGGTAGTCGAAACCCATTCTAGGAAGGAGATGGTTTGGGTTACAAAAGAGGAAATTACAAAAAAAATCAAATTGAACAAATGGAGCAATGAAATGGTAGAGATTAATGACAAGAAACTAAGGGAAGAGTATGAGAGAGTGAGACATACATTCAAAGTCTTAGTGTTTGCTCACTTCTTGGCATCAACATGAAAGGGGAAAGGTAGAATTGTATTGGGACCATCTGATAAGGAACCAATTTCTATCAAGTACTTTGTCATATACTTTTAGAAAACATTTTATTCCTTATGCCAGATTTTAGGGTATGATCCATCCTCCAACATGCAAATTGCACTAATGTATATGGCTTCCAATATTCAACACCCCAACATCAACACCTTGTATAATTTTTCCACATACTTATCAAAAGAAATACACAAAGGACTGGTAGCATTGAAGAATGGGGAAATAACAGTAATATTTTGGTGACCAGTACTCACTATTCATGCACATGTTCTTATACAAGGGTGAAAATTATTTTGGTCAAGATATATAGTTGAAAAGAGTGGAGGTTGGTGTCGTAATTCCTGTTCAACTATGGACTCCTTTATTAGACAAACATGAGCAAAAGATTAGTTTTATGATTGCTACAAATATATTTTCCTCCAAGCTAAAAAGAGTTTTGATTGTGGATACACCAAGGATTCCAACTGAGTTACATGACTTCTTGAGTCCAATAGAAAGGAGGCCTGATTCAAAAATTAGTCACAATTGGGGGGATATAATCCCTTATCAGGACTGCACAATCATTAAAGTATATGGAATGAGGAAAACACCCCATGTACTCCCTAGGGATGTACCACTGAGGATAGGTTTCCTTGAGGTTATGTGGAACCTAGGTGATGTTGAGGATGTTCATTTTTTTGAGATGAGGAAAGGAAATTTTTTCCCTACCTACATAGTATTCTCTAATTTTTTTATGATCACCAAAGGGTGAAAGAAGATCCTTGACAGACTAAGGCCCTATGGGATGAAAATTTGAGCATTTAACAGTTATCATCTAGAGGGTTTTATGGTTTGGTTGATGGATAGAAAAAAAGGAGGGAAATTTAATCATACCTTTTCATTCCTTGAAGATATCATCATAAATGTTTTTAATTTTTAAACTAAAGAAGATAGGATGAGGAAATGGATTGTGTTTGAGAAGTTGGAGAGAGCTAAGTAGGTGAAACACCCTCAATTTGAGGCCTTATCTAATGTTAAGGATGTGATTTTAAGAGTAGAAACAGTTATGAATTTTTTTGATAAAGTTGTTTCCATGTTGAAAGAGGAGAGAGTGGTGCAGGACAAGGGAAAATTTGTGGTCATTAAAGAGTATGATAAGGGGAAAGCCCCCATGAAAGAAGAAAGACCAACTTATTAGACTCCCAAGAAGGTACACATATATGCAAAGAGAAAAAGCACTGTGAAGAAACAAGTGACAATTGCTACTCCAACACAATCAGAGGAGTCTAGAGTACCCTCTCCACAACAACAAATGTCACCATTGTCACCACCACATTCATCCACCCCATAAATAATTAAGTTGGGTTCCCATCTTAGAGGACCATCTCCTCCTAAGGAGACACCAATAAAAGGAAAAGGGTTGAGCGGTTTGGCCTTGTTATTACCCTATTGATGAGTCAGATGAATAGATTTTTGTGTTATAGAAAAGAAATAAGGCAAGGGTGCAGCCCTCAAAGGTTGAGTGGGATAAATAGTTCAAAGGATTTTAGGGATGAAGCTTGTGAGAGATTCATGGATGATGATGCATTTATAAAAACACAAGAATTTCAAGAATATGTGTGGAGGGAAATGAAAGATGAATATGTAATGAAATTAAAAATGAAGGCAAGAAAAAGCCTTGAATTTCCACAAACAGTTATAGAGGTTGAAGTCCAAAATGAGATGAGAACCAAGTATTTGAACATCACTACAGTTGAGGGTAGAGAAATTGTCAAAAAGAGTGGTGTATTGCTTCTACCAGAATGGGATTTGGAATCATCCATTGCATTTGATATGGTCAGAAGACATGATGCCCCTTATTGACAAAAAATTTACTCGCAAAAAATAGGGTGAATAAATTCTTCATAGAAAAACTGCAAAAGAGCCTATCCTTCTTAAATATATGGAACAAAGACAATCTAAAAGGGGATTCTACCTTAATAGGAAAAGATTGGCTTCAGTTCAATCCCAAGTCTCTGATAACCAGGTCATGATTGCACTAGGATCTCTCTTGGGTATGATGTGATATTGTTGTTAATATCAAAGGGACTATGGTTATTTCTAGTTTTGTTAAGAATCATAAGCATTTTACACAAAATTTCCACTTCATTCACAAAATAACATCATGAAATAAAAATATTTGAAATAATATTTCATGAATATCATCAAATTATTTGTTATCATAAATAGATTTAGCATTAAGCATTCAACAATTTCATAGGAAATGAAATATTTTCAATAAAATTTCATCCATTCATTTAATTTTTGGAACATTTTCAAGAATTTAAACATCTATTCTAAAATAAAGCATAAAAAATACTAAAAATTAAAATTTTCTCCTAGTTATTCTCCATGCATGCCCCCAAAGAATTAACTAAAACAAAGCAAACCGCTTTATACTTCACCAAAAAATTTCACAACTACATATAAGATGGTATGAGCTTTTAAAGAGAGGGAATTTGTTTGGACACCGAGTAGGTTCTATATGCACCCTTAAACAATGCAACATACAGTCTTGTTTTGGCTGAACTAACAAACCAACTACAAAAGATTCATGAGATAGGTAGCTATCCAATAGGATCTGATATTAATCAATGTCTACGTGCATACCAAGTTTTACGCCAGAATAATTCAAAAAAGAGGAAAAAAGAAAAAAACTTAGAAAAATTTTATGTTCTTCCGACATCCACAAATTCTAAACTTAAAATAAAAATAAAATAGGAAACAACCTTTTATAGGAACAAGGTCCCAAGAGTTCAACTTAAAGTCTATCCAGAGAATCAAGAATAACAAATTAAAATGTAGCACGTGGCATACACCAACTATCATTAGAATCTAGATAAAGTCAAATCTTTGACTTCATCAACAACACTTTTCACTTCATACTCCAGCACAACATACTTTGCATATATCGAGGCTATCAACATCTTTCAGAATACCAGAATGAGAAACATTTATCACGATCAAGATCAACCTGCAAACTCAAAATTGCAAACAAAACAAAAATTTCTACCATGCCTCCAATGTCTGGTATCTAGTTCTTCATCTCATCGTTCAGGGCTCCAGCTCCAGGATCTTTTCTTCACCTTTCTTTGACTAGAACTCTCAGAAAACGTTCAATACATGATGCATATCTTCCGTACCTAGAGTATAATACCATTCCGTTGCACTTTATCTACTTCATATTTAACTATAGTATTCCTGTACTATATAATTTCATCAATGACCTCCCATGTTAATAGCTGAACAAGGTCTCTATTTATTCTTTCAATCCATTCCTTGAAGGCTTTAGCTTATTTACCCTCCTATCCTAATGTCTAGGGATCATAACCTTGACATGATAACATTTCAATAAACTCTCAATCTTCATCAATCAACTTTCTACATTCCACGGTGACCTTTTCAAATCCTTCAATACATTGCATTAGCATGTCACCTTCCCATTTCAATTGTTTCTTCCATTTTTCTGACAATGGAAGTTCTTGTTCTGAAATAATGTTTCCTTGTATTAATTCATGGATATCTACTTGCATGAGAATTTCAATATTTCTCCTTTCTTCAATAAATTTCTCTTGGAAAAAATTTCATTCATTTTCAAATCCCTAAGATTTCTCTAACTAACATTATGCTTCCTTGTGATTCCCTATTACATTGGTAATAAATTCTTCCCCCTGCTTTACCCAATACTCAATCCATCCTTCAAATACATTCATTTTGTGGCGAATTGTTGTGATTGCATCTACATATTCTTGTGACATCAATAATGGATGTTGGGGCAATTCAACTTGTGCTTGACCAGATAGGGTTAGTGACTTTATAAAATATTCCAAGGTAGCAACCAGTTCTTTCAATTCTCTTTTCTTATTTTTATATTTCTACACTCTGGCAACAATAGCATCCAAATTTATCTTTATTTCTTCTAACTCTTGCCTCCAAGATGAGTTTCCAAGATTAGTACTTGTTATCTTGTACTCCTTAAGCATTATTTCATGTCTGTCTTTGTCAATTGTTGGAGTAGCTATATGGATGGTTCTGTCACCATATGCATTTATTTGCATGACATTTTTTTCTTTTGCTCTGCACCTAGGTTTAGGAGTATCTACTTCCTATATAAAACTGATAAGATTTAGAGGCAATACTTCTACTTCCATTAGGGAAGCCAATTCCTTGATCAACCAATCAGGTGCATTATCATCTTGATCTACCTTTGTAAAATTTCTTTGTTCCTAGTTTCGACTTGATTCAAGAACTCCTTCTCTTCTTCAACTTTATCTTTTACATCCTCTGAAATGGTAATTTCCTTAGTAATTTTTGGCATAGATTTGGGATTACTAGGGTTTGGCACTATCTCCTCTATTTGAAGACTTACATTTTCTTGTCTATCTAGATTCTCAACATCATCTCCCTAGACGTTACTTTCTTTATTATTTGCTACATCAGAATTTTCCTCATTTTCAATTCCATCACTTGGAAATTGTGTAGCTTCTTCCTTTTCAATTTCAATTTCAGCTTCAACATGGCATTTCTTTGATTCTTCATTAACATTTGGAACATTCCCAAGTGAGGGTTGGGAATCAAAAGTATCTTCAATAATTATTTCATCAATAGGGTCCTGCTCTACAGTCTCCCACATTTCTATCTCAAGATATTAGGGTTCCCCACTTCTAAAGTGAGTGTCCCTTGTATAAATTCTTCTTCTTCAACATTTATAGTATTAGACCCTGTATCCTGAATCTCTTCTATCACTAGTTGTACCATAGGTTTATCTTTAGACTTCTTTTCTTTTACTTTCTCCCACATGGCACCCCATCTATCCATATATTCTTTGATTCTGGCTTCATCTTCCTCAGAAATTTCATCCAAAACCACAAGATTTCCTCCTAGTGCTTGTTTCATACTAGCCATGTTAACAGAAGGAGGAGAAGTAAATAGTGTTGCAACCCTTTGAGATGCAGACCTAGTTTGTGTGCCAACATTTTCTGTTACTCCTACTTCATCAATAACCAATTTAGTTCTTGGTTTTTCTATAGAGGAAGATGCACCATTGGCACTTACTTTTGATTTATCTTTACTTGTTTCTGCATCTTTCTACTTATTAGATGGTTTTAACATAATTTCTTGTTTTGAAATTTTAGGGGTTCTTTCTTCAATTCTTATACCAGGAGCTTCCTTACTAGTTTTCCTTTTCTTTCTAGTAGATTCCCCACTCTTAAATGTTGTTTCATCTCTTTGTTTTCTCCTTTTATCTTCTGAGAATGTGGGTTTTATTCATATTTCTCTCAAAGCTTTACAAAATTCATTAATCCAGTGTTGAGTGTATAACAAAATTGGACTAGAGAACTCATCAATTGGTGTCATTTCCTCACCTTCATAATCTTGTCCATCATCCTCTTCTAATTGATCTAGAATGTCATGAAGCATAAGAATCCAAGAAAATTATAAAGAAAATCTTTGATGCTTTCTTATTCTTCCTTTGTGCTCATCTTCACAATTAAGCCAATAATCTTCTAAGTGTTGGACATGATCACGGTAACCAGCTATAGTCTTGGCAATATTTCCCTCAATGTCATAATATATTCTCTGAAGTGGGAAATACTCAAAATTATATGTTCTCAATTCTTCTTCACAAAATTTAGCCACTCTAATTGCATTACACTTATAATTTCCTATCACAATCGGGAATTTGAAAGAGGCCTTCTTGTGAGCATGACTATAAAGAGCTTGAGACAATTTCAACTGTCTCACAAGTTCTAATAAAACAATTTTGTTTATTGGATACCTGGACAGCATAAACGGATGTCCATCAAACCCTCCCATCCTTATGTAGGAGTAAGTGGGGAATTAAATGTACCAACCTCCCATTGGTCGAATAACACTTTCTGCTTTCAAGGAAAATCTTTTAGCTTTATCACTTTCCATCATTCTAACCAACTTCATGGAGAACAAATAATTGACTCTCTTGTAATTATCTTTGCATCCACAGATGATGATCTGAGGTAGATGAGCGTATATCAAACTGTTTCCTACCTTTGTGCCTAGAGTACCAATTTGTTCAATCCTTGCTTGCTAGCTCTCATGGCACATGAGTAAATCATAGATGAAGACATCTAAAAGCACTTGGTTTTGGGAAATGCCATTATTTGTTCATATAATTTGTCACTTATAAAATTTCCCCAATGCATTTGCATGGGATTTTCCATTAGGCTAGATATTATTACAAACATCCATTGTTCAAATTTACTGGCATCTCTTAAACCAGCTATCCTACTTAGCAGAGTTATAATATCTTGAATTTCTTGGTTGAACATAGACCTCTAAATTACTTTGGTTTGTGGTGTAATATGTTTTTGGCACCATTGGGTACTCATAGTTTCTCTATTGTAGGCTTCAACATTCTGATACAATTTTCCCTTTGCTTTCATATCAACATTATACATTTTTGTGTAGATAGGGTGCCCAAATGTGTATGTAATTCCTTTCTATGAAAGGTCTGCCTAAATTCTCCCTTCTTTCTCAATGACTCTTTTGGATGGGCTGTAGTAATTCATACATTGCATAACCAATTCAGGGGCCTCCATTGCTAGCAAAAACCCTTGTGCAAAAAATAACCCATTTGCCACAACATTTTGGTACAATGAGAGGCATCTTCTTGTAGTTCCCATGTGTGAATTTCAATATTAGAAGACCATCCCATATGAGTGTTTGTAACTACCACATTGATTGGTATGGCTTGCAAATTAAAGTGTTTAAATTCATCTTCTGCCCTGGCATCAAAAGTACTCATTTTATCTGGTGTGTTTTGCATTTTTCAAAATGTGTGTCTTGTGTGTGAGTTAGGGTTAAATTTAACCAAATTTTACAAGTTAAAAAACTTTCAATTCATCTTTCAGCTAAATTCAAAATTAAAGAATAATCAACATTTCAATTTCTAAAGGGAAATACCATCTTTCACGATTTTTCATACTTGAAAATAACTAATAGAATATTTGTTATTCGAAGGATACCTGGTTTTAGTCAATGATGATAATTTTTCAAAATGTAACTTCCAAAACCCTTGGTAGCTATATTCTTAGTTTCTCAAAATTTACCTCTCATTGCGCACTAGTATTATTTCATTCTTTCAATGTCCTTTGTAAATTTGCAATATGACGTAGAGTGAAGTGTTACAAAAGTAACTGCATGCGTGAGGTGCTTCCAAATACATAGGCAGTTCTCCACCTTCATTAATTACCTATTATATCACATTAATTCCTCGAATAAAGGTGCAATCATTACAAATTAGGGTTCAAATCATGAATGGGGTATGTGGCTGACGACTTTTTTTTAACCCAAAATTAATGAAATGAAAAGGGTTTTTAAAGGAGATTCTCAACTTTCCACCAATATAATTATGCTTTACTTTGAATTTAATAAATAATTATTATTCATTTTCTATTTGAATTACAACTAAAGTCCTGATTGATAGGCTGAATTAAAAACATCTATAACTTTCAAACTGCATCACATTTTTTGAATCTAAAACATGTGTCACATTCTATGCTTTGCATACTATAGGATTAAAAAAAATATGAATTTCATAAAGTTTTGACCAAGTTAAGGTGGTCAGACATACGAGTTTTTATATTTTTTAAAAGTTGTAATAAAAAATTCATAATTAATTATTTACTTGGAAAAAAATTACAATAAAATATGCATCACATCAAGACATGTTTCCTCTACTTATAACTAAAATCTTATAAAAAAAATATTTTCATTTTATTGTGGTTAGGGTGGTTAGACAAACACCTACTATTTTTCCCACACAAGGTACAAAAATTTCACCAAATAGATTTTTTAAATAAACCTAGTAGTTTAGAAACTACATTCAATTTGCTACAGATTCTATTCTTACATATTTTTGAAATAATATAGATAACTTATTCAAATTTTTATGTCAAGTTTCCTAACTCTATTTTTTTTGAATTTTTCACCACTTAAGGGCGTATTTTTTCCATGATGATCTTGCACATACCCAACACCTATATTTTTGTGTGGGCTCACTACTAGAGGAGAAAGACGATGTGATGATCATATGCGAAACCAGGTTAAGACTTTCTAGTATCAACTTTAAGAAGAAACATCAGGATCTAGGAATTTACCTCTAAGCTTCGAAAAGAGAAAATCAGAATGAAAGAAAAGACTAGGAACCGAGTTCAAGAGAGATTAACAAATTTCAAAACATACTCTCTGGTTTCTGAGTTCCGAATAAGGAAAAGAAAAGGAAATAAAGTTAAAATACTAGACTCCAATAAGATGATATTACTAGGATTGATGACTCCAGTCGATGATTTAGCAGGTGGAGCTAGGACCAAATGAAGATACAGTTCACTTTGATGCACACATAGGGCTCCAAGATTCCAGTTTCTAGTAATATATTAAACTTTTATGAAAGGACTGAAACAACGACTCTAGGAAAGAAAAGGGATAAAACAAATATCAAGAGAGATTGAAAATGAGAACAACAACCAACCAAACCATAGAACGACGCCAAAACAAACAAAATTGAAAGGGAATAGAAGGAAAAAAAGGGGATCCACATTTTTCCAAGGGGAAAAATGGGGTGTCTTGTGAGACCACACAACACCCCCATCTTCAACAAAAAAGAGGAAGTTACTTTGGCCTTACAAGGATCAATCTTTAGTTCCCAATGGGAAAAACTAGCCATTTAGGATTTATCTCCAAACATAAAGAAGTCAAAGGTTGTAGAACTAGCTACTGGAGTCAGAGGAGGGATGATCATTAAAAGAGTATTAGACACATCAACCATTGAAGCAGCTACAATGAATGTAAATGTAGCTCAGTTCACTAAAGGCATGGTTGAGTCCTTAATTGAAGAAAGGGACAAATTCATAACACAATACAATAATATAGTGGTTGAATATAATGTGAGACAATAGAAAATTGTAGAAATGCAAGTGCAAATTTCCCTATGGAAGGAGAAATTTCAGTCTATGCAAGCCCTAGGGCCATCACAAGCTACAATTCCCCCTCTCCCCAAAAGAAAATTTTTCATCTTCTCCCATTATTTTATCACCTCAAATCCTAGTTGAGGTTATTCCTCCTAATTTTGAGCTCTAGATGCATTAGATGCACCTCCAATTGAGGAGATCACCAAGGAGGAGTTAATAGAAAATCTCAAAAATTATGAGGAGAGATGTCAACGCTTTGATGAGATAATCCGTGTGAGTAACTTGAAGATTGTGATTGTGGTGTGAGAACACCTAAATAAAGGAATTGAAATAAGATTGATTAGCATTCATTCAAATTATTCTTCCATGTTCAATGCAATAAAGAATTTTGACAAGGATAAAAAAAATTTCATCCCATTGATGGATAAATGGATCCCAAGAGTAACAGAATTGAGATATATGACCATTGGGTCAAAACATTATGGAAATATACCTTCCAGCATTGTCCCAACCCTTAGGATTGTGAATGAAATCAAGGAATTCCAACGGTTGATTGAACCATTGGAAATGAAAATCGGAGAATTAGTGAAGAGGTTTGATGAGTGGAGCTTCAATCTACTTGCAGATATTTTAAATGAAAATGGTGAAGTTAAACATTTACAAGAATGGAAGGACCAAGTAAATAAGGTGATAGACACTCAAGCAAAATTAATCTGTGATGGAGTAGATATTGATAAGTTAAAGAACAATATGGATAAGCTCACCCAAACAAGAATTTTCCTTGAAGAGTTTGACAAGGAAGCTAGTCAAGTAGTCATAAAGTACACTCCATATAGAAAAAATGCAGATGAAGTTATAACATTTAACTAGCCTTCTGAGGAAGAGTTTGAACTTTGGAAGACCAAATATGTTGACATCTTGAATGAATAGGCTATTGCGATGATGAAATGGTGATTAAAATTTTGATCTTATGTATGCATCAATGGAGGTTACAACAAGAGAAGTACAATACATGGCCTAGAACTAGTATGGATTATGGATTAGATACATCAATGTTTAGATATTGTATTCTCTCCAATTCAAATTTGATGACATGGATTGCAGACGTGGAGATGCTTTGGTGTATTATTCTTTCTTTTTTTTATGCTTTTCATTTACAAGTTTTGGAGCATATGGAAAATGGTGTGTAACTCATAGAAAGAATATTTTTCACTGACTAAAGATCCTTTTGGAAGGCAAGAGAATCTTCATCAAAAATGAGAAATGGTTTTTGTCTTATGTGAGCATCTCCCTCAAATTTTGGAAAATATAACTACCTTTGAATGTAAATGTGAATGTCAAATGAAAACATGACGTGTGTACAATTTGTCACAAAGCTTTTTTTTCTCCCTTGTTCTTATGAAAGGGAATTCAAGGCCAATTGTACAGGGTTGTTAGTGGATTGATCTCAGAGAAATTTTGTAACCAAGTCTAGATAATAGAATTTTGAGTATGTTCTAGGTTATGAGAGTCTTTTGAATCTTGCAGTGGTGAATGTGATAACAATATTGTCATATTTTGGAATATAAATGGAAAAATATTCAAGGCCAACATTCTCCATTGTATAATTTGTATAGATTATGAATATAAAGGAATCAAAGATTAATTCTATTCATATTCTTGTATTTCCTTGAATGTTTATTCATTGTTAATACACTTATTCAAAGAATGAGTTAAATTTGTTTCAACATGGATGAAGGTTTATGTGAATGTATGTATGGATAACTAAGTATTGTTGGTTAAGTTTTTGGTATCAATGGTGTAAGGAATTATTGATAGGATTTTTTATGAAAGGAATAATTCTATTACATGTTTTCAATTATGTGATTTAGAATTCTCCACCCTAGGATAAGGCACTGGTCATGTTATGTTATAGTTTTTGTGATCTTTCATAGCAACTACATTCAAAAATCAATTTCAATATCCATTTTCTATGTGAATGTATGCCGATTTAAATTTACAACATTTTCTCATGCTTTACTAGGATGCTTCCATGAGGATTAGCCAGATCTTTAAGGTTTTTCATCTGTTAAGAAATTAAAGGAGAATTATCCATTAGAATTACAATGTATATGATAATTGGCACAAGAGTATCTGAAAATACATTGTACGGATCACCTTCCTAGGTTTTGCAGAGCCCAAAGTGATGAGGGAAATCCTAGCAAGCTTTCACCTATTCATTGTCCAATCTATCATAGTTATTGATAATTGAATCTAGAAAATTCATAGATAACTAGTAAGACAAGCTTGGTTCATTAAAAATAAACAATAATATCAAAAATCAATTTCACAAAATATAGAAGAATGATGATACAGATAGAAGAATTTTGCAACAATTTTTTTGTGCTTGTATCCTAGCACCTACAAGGATAGCAAGGGTCCTCTAAGAAGGAACACAAACAAAAAAATAAGCATGGGGGAACACAAACACACAAACAAATATAATCTACAGATAAAGAAGAGGTACCACCCTACTCCTCATCGACCAACAAGTTGTCCTACTCCCAATCTAGATCATTATAGGGGGAGGGAAGACACGACTGCAAGGGAAGGATAGCAAGGTTAGTACCCTCCAACTCACCTACAAAAAGGGCCAAGGAAGAAGGCACCTCAAGGTCTTCTTTTCTGATATCATGTGAGGAAAAATTTATCAATCTTACAAATATTGAGGACAAAGTTGCGATATCATCCACTTAATTAAACATGCACTTCATCAGAGTTTCATGTGTCAATCAGGTTGGAGAAGAAGGAAGCACCTAAGAGCCACTACCAACCTCATAGAGAGGGGTAGTGATAAACTCAAGAGAAGCAAGGGTTGCCTCCATCACAAGGATGAAACAAGCCAAGATATATCTAGCTTCCGAAGAAGGTGATCCCATCCTTCGGCCTCCACTTGAAGCGTGGTTGTCCTCCAACTTGCACTTTAGCAGAGGATGTAGAATCCCATAGAAGTGAAAGTTGATGATGAAGAATACATAGCTACAATAGATGCCACCATGGTGTTTAGCATGTCTATGGGCTAAGAAAAGGGAGGGATTTCTGAGAGGGACATCAAAAGAGGGGGATCTATAGAGGGAGTGATGAAAACCTACACCCTTTTGGGGTGAGGATCATTAGAGCCTATCGGGGAAGCTGTAAGTAGGACAAAGGTGATTCAAATCGAGGCAGTCACAATAGAGGAAGATAAAACAAAATACAAAAATAGGGGCCACTGGCTCCCCCTTCATCTTCTGCAAGGTTGTGTGCTCAACGACAAGAGACTTTTACCTACGCTTGTGCTCATGTGCAAGCCAGTTATGTCGGCTACGAGTATTGGAAGACATGGCTTGAGAAGAGGCTAGAGGTTGCTGCCCAACCAAAGGAGCATCCTCCAAAATTGTCACCAGTGGAAGGCAGTCTCTTCGGTAGTATCAAGAGGAGGAAGTGTAGGGGTCAAAGCAACTACAAGAAGAGAAATAGAAATAGGAAGTGGGCCTCGTATCGTTCTCTAGCTTAGGGGAAAGTAGAGGAACCATTGGAGGATGTGGAGGCTGAGACATAAGAGAAACCCCATGAGGAATTCTCCCCTTTCCATAGACAATGGTCCTAGGAATTGTAGGAAAATAAAGAAGCTTGAAGACATGTTTCTTCACTTTTCTCCATGCAGGAACCATCACACTTCCCATGCAAGGCATGGGAGTAGGAGCCGAAGGTTCTACAGTAGGACAAGAAATTGAAGCGGGAGAAGATGACACGGAAGAAGGACCTTGAGCATGAGCAAGCTTCTCCTTCCCCTTTTGCTAGGTAGAAGAAGCATCTTGGTGTAGTGCAATCATGGAAGTCTTCACAAAGATTACATAGGGGGACATCAAATAACTAGCCTTTGATGTTGAGCCCTCGGTCTTATATTTAATATAAGATTTATATAAAAAATATCTACTAGGGGGAGAGGTTCGACTAGGGTAGGCCAGAAGTGATACAGTGGGAAGCCCCCACGCGACACCAGTGATTTATAACTAGTGTCATACACTACATGCATATAACCTTCATGAGGGAATTTTAAACATTTATGAGCCATAGAGGTGACATTGTTCATAGAGGTCAACTAGGGGATGCCCAACCTAACTCAGAATAGGTCAGAATTTGGAATGATAATGTATGAAGCATCAATAGCCTTGGGTCCTACCAAAATTGACAAAGAAATAGAGCCCAAAGGGGTGATAGAGAATACATCATGCATATGGAGGGTGGTCTCCACTCTTCATATTGCTCCCTATATAAGTCATTTATGAATAGAGTCTCCTTCGTTATCACATTAACCTAACTCGTTGGATCAACTAAGATGCTAGTTACAAAATTTCCATTGATCTGGGTGGGGATGTATAAAGGGGAGAAATCCTTATTAAGAGGTTCATCGTGAAAGGTATATGTTATGTTAGTTGTAGCACTCTTATTTTTTAGGAAGGATATGCATGAACGAAACCATGTTCATGTACTTAGATGGAACTAACTCAGATGATGTAGAAGATTGTGTTAACAGACACTGACCTACCCAGATTCTATTTTTGAATATCCAAGAGTCCTTATGTCTATGTATATAAGGGTTGTAGACTGGGTCATAAAGTTGCATGCTCTACGACACACAAATCCACAACATAGGTCTAGGACATGAGAGAAACATCCTCCAATACCAAGAAATGACAAGGATTTCACATCAAGCTCACCAAAATGTAGAGAAGGGAGATTTTTCACCCCCGAGGCTCCAGGCCATGGGAGAGCCCCAAGGAAAAACTATCCAAAACTACCTCAGGTTGTTACACAGGTTGAGAGAGAGGCTGGAAAGGGAGGCAAAAAAATGGACTATTTCCCTTCTGCTAAAATAGGTGTATCTATATTTGGGTGAGTCGACCATAGAGGTTTTAGACTACAAGTTGTCAAATAGCTCACTATTTGAGGATGATAGTGCAAGAGCCGGACTCCAGAATGACATGTTCGTGTCTCAGGGATGCACTAGCATCTTGTTTGTATAGAGGTCTAGCAAACAGACAAAAAATAGAAAGGGCCTACTTATGACCCAACTAACAAAGTTTTATAGTTTGAAAAAGAAAATGAAAAAAACTAAAAGTACAAAAAAGAATGATACTGAAAAGTTACTCTAGTACGAAAAATGACAAAGAAAGAGTAGTAAAATATTCTTTTCCACCCATGCTTTGATTCTTTAGCTTTGACTCCAAACAGATAAAACAACACCTGCACACACAAAAACGAGAAAAATGTTGGGCTATATTTTGAGGTCTACCTCAATTAGACCCCTATTTTGGTATTCCCACCTCCATGGACAACAAGATATGCAACGAGATAGAGAAATCAATAAAGAAGAAAATAGAAAATACACTATCAAATAGATTGCAAAGACAACCTGAATGCTACTCTATAAGACACAATGATGCAAATAAATAACAAGATCAATATCACCTTTCCTCCTACTAGCACTCAAGGCCGAGAGGAGAAGATGACACCACACCAAGAGAATGGAGCTTCATCAACCTACAAAGATGGTGGAGTTGCAACAAGAAAGTTTTGTAGAAGCCAAGTAGAGAGCAAGAATCACCAAGAAGAGAGCAAGAGTGAGTGAGTGAAATAATGATCAAGAAGTTGCAAAAATGAATGAGAGGATGAGATAATTGCATGAAGAAGTGAAGAAGTGAGTTTGAATTTCTAAAATGGAGGTAAAAGGTCAATTTTTGTTGGTCAAGGGAGGATAGAAGACGTTACCTTCACAACCAACTGAAGACGTAACAGTTCTACAAATTCTAGAGATAGGAACATGTCAAGACGTAAGCATAGTGTACAAATGTTAGCACAATGCGTGAGAGTCCCCAATATATTCCTCCACCGATGCAAAAAGGAAATGCCATGCATAAGGAATAAGTTGACAGTGGTGGGTTTGCATCATCAAACTTATAGTTTCTAAAGTAAAGGTAAAATAAATGGGGAATTTGCATAGGGTGCAAATTCACTCCATTACAATATTATTTAAAATTCATTATTCATATTTTATTTGCATCAATAAATCTTAAATTGTTACAATAATTCATTTTTTTCTCCATTTCTATGACAAGTATTTGATTGTAGGTAATATTTGGGAGTTGTAGAGTTGAGGAATCAACTATAACATGGTAGTCACCTTTCTTTTGTCCATATGAGAATTGGAATTCCTATTTTTAGTATTAATTATCCTCAAGAAAGAGCCAAAATGAGATTAAAATGGAGATGATATCTAATATAGTTTGAAAATTGGCCTCCTCTTCATGCAATGTGGGTAATTACTATGTCCTAATCATTCATTTAATTCTCTAGGAGGCTACTATTAGGAAAAATTTTGAGCATATTTTGTGTGATGATTTTGATGATAATTTATGAATGATGGGGTTTTGGTATGTGGGTCCTACTTGGAGGCCTTTGTAAATTTCCATCATGATGACTCTCACTTTGGATTAGTGGTTAGGAATTCCACTCATTTTGTACCTAATTCACCCTTAGTCTATGAGGTTAGAGTAGTGTTGTTAATTCCTTGTGCATAGGCTCAAACATTTGCTTCAAGAATCCCAACTATATTCTTGAAAACACAATTTGTTCAAATATCAATATGTATGGGGACTATTTGATAGAAAACTTTGATAATTTATAAATTAAATGGTATTGGAAAAAACTATCTAAGCTCTATGAGTGAATATCTAAGTCATGGATGAAATTTTCAGCCCAAGGATGTCTTTGAATACTCTTGTGATCAAGGATTTATCATTCAATATTTTGTTTCAATATAAGGAAAATGTTCTAAATTTTAGTCTATGTAATTTGAGGAGTACTATTTTATCCATACAATCCTACTTCCCTTCCTTGAAAGCTCACAATGATTTCTTTCCATTTGGTTTCATTTATACTAGGATGGTGTATTTATTATTGTAATATTGGTGGTCTTGTAGGTGGTTAAAATTACTAATTCCTTTGGAAAGTTTGTGTTTCTATCTAAGGAAATTTCTAACTAAAATTGCACTACCTATGCATGTCTTTGTGTGGACATGATTGATATTTAAGGATCTCCCTAAATAAATTATTTTTAAGGTGGGATACAGATCATGAAAAAACCCTATGGACTATCAAAGACTAAATTTTAGGAATATAAGATGTTTTAATTACAAGCACCAAGCCTCCTTGTATGATTAAGAAGGATTTCTATAAGCCTGTGGCTGATTTTGGACATATTGGATCTATGAATTCACTAAAATTGTTGTGGTGGATGGTGTGAACTCCCATTATCATTTTATTGTTCTACTGGGTAACTTCAAAGTTGATTAGGGTAGAGGGGTAAGTGCATGGATCTGTGACACAATTTTGATGCCAAATTGGAAAAATATGAAAAAAAAACCCAAAAAAGAGCATTTGACACATGCCAAATTTGGTGAGTGCCAAATTTGGCACACACCAAATGGATAAGTCCTTTGGCATATGCTAAATTTGGTGTGTGCCAAATTTGGCACTCGCCAAATGGAAAAAGTGAATTAAAAGGAAAAAAACAAATTTGAACCTCCATTTTCTATTGAACCCGCGACTTGGCTTGGACTTTTCTTCTCTCCAACTTGCACTCGCCAAATCTCTTCCATTTTTTTGCACTGTTATCTTACAATTATTCACGAGGATTCTGTTAACATGTCAAAGAGTTCGAAGATTGCAAAGAGGTGTGTATTTTTATTCTATTTATTTCAAATTTGATTTAGAATGTATATTGAAATAGGTTTTTTTAATAATTTTTTTTTCTAATTCTTACGGAATGAATCTCCACCTCCAAACATTGAGAATTCACAATCATCCCCTCACGAAGAGACTCATATACAAGAACAACCTCAAACACCTCCATTAGTTCATAAGAATCCTCAAGGAACACAATAAAATATCCTAAATCAAATTGAAAACAATAAAAGAGACATTAAACAATTAATTGAAAGATTAACCGAGCATGCTAAAATCCACCCTTATAGGAGAGGGATTGTCAAATCGTTGAAGTCAATTATATCTCATGTATGATAAATGAGCAAGAAAATAAATTTTTGGTCAAATAAGAGGCATGAGTTGAGACAATTTTATGCTAATGGTTTGTTATATGTAGATATGAAAAAATAAAAAAATTAGCAAAGCCAACTTGTGTGCCCTATTTACAGACTCGAGAACCAACACACCTTTATATCATGCATGCAGGAGGTTCCCCATCCATTGGTGCCACCATGAATTAATTAAAAATAAATTTTGGGAGTGGTGGTGGATGGTATTTGACCAACCTCCATGCAATAACCATGAGGTACCACAATACTTTTTGAGGAAACTCTATTGTGAGTTTGTCCTCAATAAGATTCCAAATTATTTTGACATCTTAGACTTTTAGGGTAGAGGTGGGGGCTCCACACATGATAGACTTGGTGCACGATGTAATCCATAGTTGGCACTGAGACCCTTGGCCAAACGCATGGTGGAGCATGTCATCATTCCTTCCATTGTTAAGGACATTGTAGAGGTGGACACACTAGAGTCGATTAGCTTGCTCACCTAGACCATTATAGAGTGTGTGAGGCCTCTAGTAGAGCCTGATGTGGAGGAGAAGTGTAGGCCCCAAGCTCCACCCCACCATTGTGGCACTTGCAGTGTTGTTTGCACGTACGATTATCAGAGTGATTGGGATGAAGCTACACAACCTACATTAGTTGCAAAAGTGATGGCTATGACAGATGAATTGTTGAATAATACATACAACATTGATACTTAGGTAAAATTCAACATGTTCATTTAATTTTGTTTATTAAACTATATTTTGAAATTTAAGAATAACTAAATTAGTAGAATCAATATGATGAAATTTTAGGGTCAGATTGTTCATGAGACGTCCTTCATTCCTACAGACCCTTATTCGTTCTCGACATTGAGTCCATAGGTATGCAACTAGTATTAAAGATATTATTATTGCATTTGAACAGTTGAATGTTATATTTGAATGTTTGTCTCATAACATGCTTTGGATGTCAAACAGTTTCCTAGTGGACCTTCGAGCTCCACACCTCGCTATTTATTCCCTCAAACTACTTTCACTCAGGTAACCTTTATTCATTAATGGTGTTGTAAAAAAATGTTAGCTATTTTTCATAATTTTACGTATACAAATCTAAAAATTTGATGAGAAACACAAACATTGGTTGGTCTTGTGAGATCCTAATTATATTTACCATTCAACATCCATCTCATTCTCCCATTCATGTCATCACTCATATTTTAACCATTTTATATCACACATCCCAAACTTTAACACCTTATATATGTAGTGTAGTAAAATGCATACCCTTGCATTTTCACACTTGTTTGGGCCCACCTTGCTTTGTTTATCCAAGTATTTATGTCTTAATTGGTCCTATTTTTCATCCATAAGCCTAGTAAACTATATATTTTTCTGGCTAATCCTGACATACTTCAAAGGGGAAATGATAATTTAATGATTATGTCCGAGGCTCCCTAATTTTTGGGTTGGGACTAAGATGCCACCTTAGGAATCTTTGTGCCCCAAAGGTCTTGGGACCCTGATTTCAAATGGGCCCCTTTTTGGATTCTATGCCCTAAAATTCATGCCTTAGGACTAAGACACCACCTAGGGCATCTTAGTTCCCTTTAAAGTATTTTCAGGATTTAATTTTGAAAATCTTGGTGAGATTCAGCCTCCTTTAGTTAATCAATTCATATGTTGACTTGTTGTGGTGTAGTTTTGGGATATTAAGTATAGATAAGTATAAATACAAGGTTCCTTCACTCATTTCACATCAAGTCTTTTGTGAGAGCATTCCATATAGCATAATTGAGTTCACAAGAGAATTCAAGCATAGTTCTTCAAGAATTTGGAGTCATCATCAAGATTCAAGAATCATATCAAAAAGATTCTTGCATCATGTGCTTTTTTGTGCTAACATTTGTGATGTAGGGTTTTGATTCAAGCAAGTAATTCAAGTTCATATCTATCAAGCATTTCTTTGATTTAAGATCTATATCCAAGCTAGCCATTTCACACAAGTTTGTAGACTTTACAACAAGGGTTTGGTGAGTTGTAACTGTGATAGGTCGAAATAGGTGTTAGAAAATAAGCAACAAGTTAAAGAGCACAAATAAACCACTAAAACAACCTACACTTCGAGATTAGCCTAAGTTGGAAACAAAACAAGACAAAGCCACGAAATGGAACTTTATACCTTGCCTTGAGTCGATCCTTTGGTTGGCCCTTCGATCTTGGATGTGTATGCTCCTTAGATGGCAAGATGCAAGCTAGATAAGGATGTGAAGATGGATGCAAGTGGATGAAAATGTGAAAATGGCTAAGTAGAGGTTGAAAAACAAAACTGCAAGAGTTTGGCTAGCACAAATGATCTCCCCAAAATGAGAGAAAAGAGGGGGTATTTATAGGATTTTTGGGAAATCCTAGGGGAAATGGACGGTTGAGATTGATCCACCAAATATCAAGATGTACAGGAGCTAAGGTGAGTTGAGAACTTTCACAAGCCCCTCACATCTTGACATGTGGCATGTGATTTAGCCTAAAGGTGAAGTGGACATGAGGTGGAAGGATGAGACATGTCATGGAGAGGGTGCAAAGTACCTTGGGATTGGACAAGATCTCCTCATAAGGAGGTACTTGTGTAGTGAAGGACATGTGAGAATTAAAATTCTCAAATATTCATGGGAGATGAAATAATTTTAAATTCAAAGGGTGCATTGGGGGATTAAGGTGAATTAAAAATTCATGGGAAGTGGAATTCCTTGGATAAATAAAAAGGAATTAAAAATTCCTTGGGGGATGGGGAGAGTTGACTAAAGGGGGTGATTAGGATTGTGCAAGTACTTGATTAGATTAATTAATGAAGATTAGAAGAGAGTTAGATCTCACATGTGACTTGATGTGACAAGTCAAAGATCACATGGGGAAGAGAAAAGGAATTTAATATTCCTTGGAAGGATAAAAGGAATTAAAAATTCTTTGAGAGGTTGATTAGACTAGTTAGTGAAGGATTAGAGGATGGCTAGGTGGCTAAGAGGGATTAGAGGCCAACTTGCAAAAGTTGGAGGATGTGACACATCTAATCAATAGTAGGCATGTGCATCTAATGATAGAGATTAGAAAGAAAATTGGGATAAGATAAAAATGATGGAGGATGTGACATGAGAGGGAATTAAAGTAAATGGAATATTTATTTAATTCAATTGATGGAAGGAGGATTAAAGGAATAAGGTATTATTGATTAAATACATACAGGAGTTTGTGAGAATTAAAGCTAATTAAAATAATAAGGATATTATACTGATGCTTGAAAATAGAAACTGAAAGGATGAATTTGGATAAATTCAAGTGTCAATTTAGACATCTACATTTTGCCCCTCTTTGAGATGGTGTTACGAAGTAGCATCATTTCAAAGATTATTAAAATATAGGACCTAGAAGAAGATGGTTAGATTGGAAAAGATGCCCTAGTCATTCAAAGAAGTGACTAGGAAGGAAGATGATGGGGGGGAAGATGAAAGTTAGGGATGAAGGATGCCCCCTCGAGAGGACATGTGGGGTCAAGAGAGAACACTTGGGTGGAGCTCTCGAAATGAATGAGATGATGCAAGGGGAGTCGAAGAAGATGATGCAATGTGATGGAAGATTGGGAGGGGAGTGTGATGAAGGATGAATGGATGGGAGGGATTTGAGGATGAGAGATGAAATGCAATCTAAATGCAATTTTCCATTGTTGGAGCATACGATTTTGCTGCTAACATAAGACCTGAAGATGCGGTATGAAGAACCAAAGGCGGATTAATTGTCTAATGCGAGGAAAACAACATAACAAACAAGAGAGCTATCCAACACTGAGAGTCACGATGACCTTGAGTGGGCCAAGTATTAGGACAGCCACAGAAACACACAAGGGATGCTTATTAACACTGAACCTGTGGGGATCTTGGTGGTACCTAAGTGGGACAGCAGAGAGAAAGGCAGAAAAATCAAAGATACACCTATGTTGACTAGTCAAATACCATGATATGATGGATCAAAGGCGACCATGACAAGTGATGATAGGGAGCTCAAATGATAAACAAAGTCAAAAGCATCAAAAGATCACAATCAATTTAAAATGTCATTTTCCATAGGATCAATCAAGGGGATGGATGGGATTGATGAGGTCTGTTAGGAAGGATGCATCCTGTTGAGACCGATGATGGATACTAAAGTAAAAGATTGATATGACGCAGGATATTCAAAACCGATTGGATAGGATGATACAAGTGGATTTTATTTGTTAAGAACCAGCGAAATGAAGGCATAGCTTGAGGACACGACACGAGATACATGACAGAGGCCGACACATCCCTATGAGCGACCTAGGGGCTCGGGGGCGATCAAGGTGTACTTGCCTAAAAGTGAGAATGCGGGAAACCCTCTGTAATGGTCCGACAAAAGGTTGATGACCAAACCATGATGGGATTTTGATGGATGACGAATAGGATGGAAACGAGGAGAAAAGTGGACAATATAGATTCGATGATGGATGAAGATGATAGATGATAAGAGAGGATAGGGCGAACTGCCAAAGAAGCGATAGTGGAACCCCGAGGCGAGATCAAATGATAGAGCCTTACATAATGGCGCAAGAGGCAACACTGTAGTTGATGGAAGGCCAAAACGAAGTGATGGATGAAGAGGATGGGAATAACCTAGATAAGGGTTAAAATGATTGGACCGACACGATGGGACAAGATAGACCTGATGTACTGGAACGGAGGATAGTGACTATACAAGCTCAGGGATGGGATAGTTATCCAAATCATCAAAGAGGAAGTGGGCGGATGATATGATGGAAAAGATGTGCAAAAGAAGCAAAAGTGATGGTGATAAGATAGATGACATTGGATTGCGTGGGGGAAAGCCTATAGCTAGGTACCAATGACAAGGGATTATGAGATGGGATGAGGGTCGAGGATGGGGGGAGGAAAAGGATTGTTTGGGTGGATTGGATAGAGGGATAAGGATTTGGGTGAGAATGGATGCCATGATGGAAGGATAGGAAGATAGGGATGGGGAGAGGGGAGGGATGTTATGATGGACGGGTAGGGGGATAAGGATAGGGAGGTTAAAAGGATTGTGGGGAGCGATTAGAAGATAAGGATGGGGAGATGGAAGGGATTGTTTTGATGGAATGAACGATGTCTGCAAGGACTGTATCACAAAGGAAGATAGATGCCCCCACTCTAGATATGTCATGTGCGGGGAGGAATGAAGGATGGAAGACAAGTGGATGGGAAGATAAAAAAGTGAGATGGATGAAGATAGGATGCATGGATAAGGAAGGGAGATTGAGGGCGAATGACGGGTGGATAAGGAAGATAGATGAGTGCGAATGAGGATTGGGATAGTGTGTGGATGAGGGGAAGGTATGCTAAGAGGTGTCCAAAGCATGCCTATATGTTTGCCCCATTGTTATCAAGATCACAAGGAGGATGGAAGGATTGGGATAATGAGATATGCCAAGAAGGATGTGTAAGCTCGATAGGATGGAGGGGGTGGACGAAAATGATGTATAGCAATAAGATGGGTGCATAGCCGAAAGTGTAGCAGGAAGCATAGTGGATGGAGGGAATGCAAATCAGGAAATTGCCCCCAAGTGCAGATGGGGATTTACGCATGACGCCTGTTTGCCAAGTTTTCATCATGGTACTTATCCAAGGTGCTTGTTTGCCAAGTTTTCACCATTGGACGGATTATTTCTCTTTACTATTTTATTTTTTGATTTTTTTGATTTTTGATTTTTTTTTTTTTTGACTTTTTTGGATTTTTTGGACTTTTTGGATAGTATGCGGAAGGGGATGGATAAGGATAGGGAGGCGAATAAGTGGATTTAGAAGAAATACGATAAGGATATGGATGGAGGACTCAAGCATCAAGTTCTCTATCAGGTATGAAGAGCTCATGTTCGAACCGACTATTGGATGTTGGTACAACCTTATGAGGATAAATGGATTATGCAAGAGGATGAATTAGAGGGATTTGATGGGGAAGATACGGGGGATAATGGGTGGGTTGTTGGAAATGGTATGGATAGAATGAGGGGGTGGATGCGTGATGGGGAGATGAGTTCGGGACCAACATTGGCACATATGGTGATGGTTGTGAAAAGATAAGAGGATTGATGGATGGAGAATGTGGGGATAATGGAGGAGAGGGAATAGTGAATTTTGGGACATAGGGACCCAAAACAGACTTAGGAGATGAAAGGTGGGTATGGTTAGCTTTTGGATTAGCAACTTTGGATGTTCTTACAGATTTTTCATTTGATGGTATTGCATCTTTTTTCTTTGGGATCCACATGGTTTTGATCTTTGCTTTGTTGGCTCTTTGCGAGCTATAGATTTGATTCTGATTTGGGATTTTGTTTTTCTTTTCTTTACCATGTCTTTTAGAGGGGACATGGGGAGCTTTAGATTCCTGTGAATGTTTGGATTTATGCAGTTTTATGTTAGCATCCAAAGTTCCTTTATTAGCAATGGGATGGGTGTGAGAAGATGGATGATGTGGAGCAATGGAGGTAGGATTATGGGGATTACGTGTAAATGGGGGATGTTTAGGTATGTGCCTTTGTTGATCCTGATTATGGGATATGCGAGAGGGATGTTTATGATGGATGACATGGATAGGTGTTGGATGGGTGAAAGGATGAGATGGAGGAGGTGATCTTGGGATATACGGACCCAAGATGGAGAGAGTAGATGAAGGATGGGAGCTGGTGGATGGAGTGATGTAAGGACCCAAAATGGATGCAGTAGATGAAGGATGGAAGATTGTGGATGGAGGGATGTAAGGACCCAAAATGGATGGAGCGGATGAAGGAGGAATATGGACGGTTGTTTTGGGGCGATACAATAGAGGAGGAGGGATTGCAGCATATGATTTGGTAGAGCGACGGGAAGAGCCAACATTTCTTTTGGAAAAGGCTCATTGAGGATGTCTAGAGGTTGTACCAACATCTTTAGATTGTGAGTCTTGGGGGATAGATCCAAGACCTTGCATGCAGATTTGTTCTTTGACTTGGATGGGCTCTAAAATACCTTGCTCGTGAAGGCCTAGACCTTTCCTTGATAGTTCATGTTCTTGAGCATTCGATCCATGATAGGATTTTTGTTATTTTGAAAACATGATCACGAAATTACATTGTAGGTGGGGATGATAGGTGGTGTGTTGTGTATTCTATTGTTAATCTAATTAAAACAAAACACTATTAACAGAACTTTAAATTGAAGAAATTTGAAATAAACTTGGCTATAAAATAAAAATTCTTCAAGAACGTTTCGTCTTTCTCTATCTCCAGAGATTGGTTTGAAGCTTTCTGGCTCTCAGATTGTATGAGCTTCTCCAAATGACTACTGCAGAACGAGTATGCAAAGAAAAACTATTCTATATGCTGGTGAAGATGGATAGGGGCTGTAATTATGCACAGGGGCTGTAGATTATGTACAGGGGCTGTAGATGAGATGAATCATGATTCTACTGCTATGATTGCTATGCTATTGCTGTGATAATGCTATTGCTATGAATGCTAATACTATTTGCCTATAGTTTACTTGCCTAAAAATCCTATATGATTTTGGAGCTCCCGGCAACTGTATTTATAGATTTTTGTAGGCTCCATCCTTGCTGGCAAGAATCTATGGCTATAGTGCTCTGAGCTATGTTTGAATAGTGAATATTGAAGGTTGAGAAAATGGGGGGAGGTTGAGAGGTTGGAGAGAAGAATGGAAACTTTGTATACATCTTCAACACGAGAACAAACTGCAGAAGAAATTGTTTTGTTTTGTAGAATTTTGTTTCAGGAGTTAGGCATCTAAATAAATAAATATTTAAATTTATTTAATTTTATTTATTACTTTTGATATTTGATTTTTGATTTTTGAAAACTATAGAAGAATTAATTAAATATTTTGGTAATATTTAATCATGATGTGGCTTTAAAAGATTTTTGAAATATTTAGAAGAATTTAATTAAATATTTTTGGAAATATTTAATTATGAATAGATTATTGAATTGGAGGAATTTTGAAATGATTTAAAAATGAATATTGGATTTAGAGGAAATAATCAAATATTTTGGAATATTTAATTATAAATGATATTTAGAAGAATTATAATATTTTAATCTTTATTTGAATAAAATATTCAAACTAAGATTATATGATAATTAATATAAATAAATTGTAACATTTATTTAATTAATTAAGAATGAAAAGGTGATTAAATATTTAATCGAAATGAAATCATGAACAATATAAATAAATTATTTAAATTTATTTATATGTAGATAGAATCAAAAGATTTTAATTAAATATATTAAAAATATTTAATTAATTACCAGACAATGTGATACGACCATTTTTAAGTGTATACATTTTTCCCCTCTTTAAAGTGATGTGTTTTACGCATTACTTCAAAGAATTTTGAAATTTTGCCCCAAATATTGATTAGAAATGTTTAATAGATGTATGTGTATGCCCCCGCGAACGATGAATCGATATTTGAATTTTTGAATTTTGATGATTTTAAAGATATCGATTTATCATTCGAAACTTATGATATGAAGAAACTGACCCGAAGAGAAATGAAATGAAAATTTGATGAAGAAATTGCCCCTGGTATGTAAAAATATGATAAAATGCCCTAATTTTACCATTATATAGGTTAAAAATGTCATTTTCCATGTCATTTTCAATTTTAACCTAGTAAAATTTGCAAATTTTGAGCTCTGAGTGGATAATCATGGCACTTCCAGTTCACCTGCACCGTTTCGAGCGTATCCGACGTCATCATCGGCCAGCGCACTACGGACCTCCGATATGTGTCTCGTAAATCCCTGTCTGTTGAAAATTTCATTTTGCGCACGTTTTTAATGTTTTAATTTAAAAACATTGAGTTTTAGCGCTCTTAAAGTGTATCGTAGCGCATGCAATAATTTTCGTAGCGCGTTTAATATTGTAGCGCCCTTAAGGCGTATCGTAGCGCATTTGAAATTTTCCATAGCGCATACAATGTCGTAGCGCCTGTGATAAATTTCATAGCGCATTTGATGATTTTCGTAGCGCATATGATATCGTAGCGCAACTAAGATGTATTGCAGCGCTCTTAACAAATATTGTAGCACAAAATATTCCATAGCGCTGTTGATAAAAATCATAGTGCCATTAATTGATTCCGTAGCGCAAAAAGTTACTTAGCGCTGATAAAGAATTTTGTAGCGCATACAACTAGTTCTGTAGCGCATTTTGTTCCACATGATAAATTTGTTTCCCAAGTTGTTGGAGAACAAATAGTAGCTGATAAATTTGCTTTTAAAGTTGTTAAAAACAAATAGGATAGATAAGTTTTCTCCTAAAGTTGTTAGAAAGAAACTTGATGTTTATTATTTACGTTCCATGATGATGAAAAACAAATAGTTTGATTGATTTGTTTTGGATTGATATGTTAAGATGATTTGATATTGATGTTGTTTTGATGATGTATGTGAACAGGAGAGACTAGGTGTCCTGCAGATACGAGAGGCTTTCCCGAGCACATGGTCATTGATTCCACTTTTATTACAGTCTGACAGAGATGTGATTGACACTTGTGGTTTGACTGCATTACTTGATATGCCTGAGGTTCGCCTCAATAGGGCTCTATTGACAGCACTTGCAGAGCGGTGGCATAGCGACACCAACACCTTTCATTTACCGACCGGCGAGATTACAGTGACTCCCGAGGATGTATATCGTATCCTACGGATCCCAGTGATGGGAGAGATTGTTGTTTTTGACAGACGAGAGGCTGGAGGTACTCTTGCTTTGAGACGGATATTCAGAGATGATCAGATTGCTGGGTACTTCATCCCATGGGGTGAGATTACAGATGCCTATCCACCACTACCGGCTGTACTTGCAGGATTCATTGGAGGTGTGTTGTGCCCCGACCATAGGTCAAAGGGGTTCGCGATCGGATGGGGTCGTGTCTTAGAGAGCATGGTGATGCAGGGCACACGATATGCATGGGGTACCTGTATGCTAGCCCACTTATATGACGAGCTACATCACATTGTATATGGTAGAGGCCAGAGTTTTGCTGTCGGATGCTCATTATTACAGATATGGGCATGGGAGCATTTTGCAGTGTTACGTCCATTGACTCAAGGAGATCATCCACTTGGTCGACCATACAGATGGAGATATTCACATATTATTGCTCAGCCTAGACTGGGAAAACTAGTGTATTGGCAGCGGCTGTTAGATAGTTTGGACACAGTATGTTGGAGGCCATATTTGGATTGTGAGCCATGGCTAGAGGATGCGAGGGAGATGCCTTTTGTATGCACTTCCAGATTTTTGATTGGACGGACCACATGGATCTTGGAGAGATTTCTTGCTGGACGTGTATTGCGACAGTTTGGTCGGACTCAGGGTATGCCTGTTGGTTCAGCTATTTATGCACGGCGATAGGCAGAGCTTGCAGTGTGGGGCCCACGGATCTCTTATGATGCAACTGTTG